>CATIWR010151354.1:0-15571 GCA_949677035.1 Omphalea diandra
TATACTTTATATATATTTTTTATATATATCTATATAGACTCTCTCTGACAAACTATTATATATACATTTATATATATATATATATATATATATATATATATATATATATATATATATATATATATATATATATATATGGGATCAAAAGCAAAGGAGATGAAACTATATAAGTTTCACACACTCAAAGTAAGGACCATTGAATTTTTTGTTCAACTCTGTCCCCCTCCCATTGTGGTATGACCAATAAGTTTCAATGCTTAAAATATGAATTAATGCACGGAGTGACGGAAGCGCATGCATCAGCAACAGTTAGCAAGATTCTTAAGTAACTCTACTAGATGTCTTCGCAAATCATGGTTTTTAATGGACCAAATTGATTGATTGCGCTAATACAATTAAAGGTTGATGAGTGATTTAATTTGATTTAATATAAAAAAATTAGTCAAAATAAAAAAAAATCGACTAAAATCAAAATTAGATTAAACTGATTTATTTTAAAATTATATTATTTTTGTAAAAAATTTAAAATTTTTTTAAAATAATATTATTTTACTGAAAATTTAAATTTTTAAATATAATTTTCAGTATTTTATCATATTGTATATTTTTTTCTTATTTTTAAAGTATTGTTTATATATTTTTTTCAAAAAAATTTAATAAAATCATATTAAATTAAACCGATCGAATTAATCAAATCAATTAAATTGAAAATCAGTCAACTGATTAATTTGATTCTCAATCCAGTTTTAAAAATATTGAGGAGCATTACATGACATATCAAAACTATGACTCCTTCTATCATATATAATTATGAATTATTCCTTCAACTTATTCTTCTCCTTAACATAGATTTGCATCTTCTCACATTTGATAATATGATTGGAGATATTTATATGTACATATTTTGTTTTAAAGTATATATTAAATGATTAAATTTTTATTGAAAAATAAAATTTAGAATAAACGAATTGTTATTTTAATTATAATTATTAATTGTCAGGGAAAAAGAGCTGCTTAGCCTATATATCATTTAAAATCACAGCAAATTAAAGAATGTTCAATGAATCAGTCAAATAGAAAAAAGATGGTCAATGGGGGAAAAATAATGATAAAAAAAAGGTAATAATGTGAAAGGTAGTTGTTCCTAAAAAAAAATAAAAAAACAAACTCTTACGTGAATCGAGTTGACAAAAAGTGACCTAACTTTTATTTTTTTTTTTAATATAAAAATCTCAAGTAACATTTTTCAACATTTATATATTATTTATCTGTTGGGAATGAATAATATTTTTTTTATATTTAACATATTTTAACAAATTAATTAATAAATATATTTTTTAATCAAATAAAATTATTTTTCTCAAAAATAATTTATTCTTTAAAAGATATAAATATTTTTTAAAATTTAATTAATTAAATACATATTTATTACAAAATTAATTATCACTATTTATTTTTTTACTATATCACTATCATTGATTATCACTAATAAATGGTGATAGTCCACAGTCAATGAAGCCGCATATTTTTTTTTTTAACTATATGTAAAAGAATAATTAAAGTATTTTTTTATATAATTTAACTCAACACGCGTACTTACAATATATAAATTAACAAATTCATAGTGATTTTGTTAAGCACAAAATATTATATACACAACACACATATATAATAAGTTAACAATATGAAATTTAAGACTATTGTATGAAACACCACGAACACAACACTATATTATCCATATCACTATTGAATTTTTTGTTTTTGACAAAAATAATCTAAGTGGTTGATTCAGTATTTGCTATGTATAGGTTACCATATTAAACTTGTAAATCTAAAATCACATTAAGAAAAGACAAACTTATTTTGCATTTTACATAATATAATATATTTTTGTTGGTACTTTAATTGTGGATAAGATAAACGGATAAAAATCAAATTTAAATCAAATTGACTTAAATAAAATAATTAAATATAATAATATACATATAATTATTGATCTAATGATGAATGTTGCACTTGGTCTAGAGCGTCTGTCCGAAAGAGAGTTTAGTGACTATGTATTAGCTACCAAATGATATAATTGGCTACAAGCAATAATGCTACCTCCCAAAACCAAACTAAGAATAATGGTTTGTGAATGAACTAGCTTTTTATTTCACTAATCATGATTCAAATTCTAGTAAAAGCATGTTATCTATATATATATATATATATATATTGACCTCAACAATATGATACATATTTTATTAAATAATAAATTAGAAATGATAACAATATGGAATGGGACGAGACGGAGCGGGATGGGGTGAAGGTCATTCTTTATTCTCGTTCCATCTTCCTTATTTTCATCTTTATAGAGACTTTTCACAAAGTAATTTGTCTAATTTTAAAATTATTTTTTAAACATAACCATATTAAATTATAAAAAAAATATTATATACTATAAACTAAATATATATACATTTAATAAAATATAAAATATAGATTTAATAAATCTAAAATTAAAAAATACACTTATTCTTTTCAGATCTATATAATTTAAATAGAAAGTCTTCTTCAAAACTTGCAGGACAGAAGATCTAATCCCTCATTCCACCTTGAAAAAACACAAAATGAATGAAAATTTTTCGTCCTATCAAGATAAATCTCTATTTTATTGTCATCTCGAGAAAAAGAAATATTCTTAATATGATTTACAAAAGAAGACCCTTAATATTAATTTTCAAAAAGAAAAATGTGAACACTCAATAGCTATAGTCAAAATAGATGATGGCCTTTTAAAAATTGGTATGAATACATGTTCGTAATAGGTAAAATCTATGTAATTACGTGATTATTGTTGAGCTAATTGGTATGGGTTGATGTGGCTGTCATATAGGTTTTTCTTAGTCTGTCAAAAGAGTCAGATGCAGACCAGGCACATCCCACGCCCGATTCCCATTATGCTGGTTGGAAAATTATTCTCCTTATTGGATCTACAACTGAAACTCTTAAAGGCAATCCAAAGAATATGGCCCTTCTACGAAGAACCTTTAAGATAGGCCCAAGCGGTTGGAAGGAATTCCTTATTTTCAACGGCCTGAGGAAGTTAGCTGAACAACAAACGCTCCATGGCCTTGAATTCTTTGTCAATCAATGTGGGCTAGACAGATCTTAACAGTTTATACATATTTCCCATAAAATCACGAATTTCAATTCTCACGGTTATTCTTCAAAATTATTTTTGATGTAGGTATCAAATTGGATAATAAATCGCGAACAATATTCGTGAAATAGGTAAAGTTAATAAATTAGATTGAGCTTTGGTGAGTTCTTATCATAAATGAGCTGACCTATTTATGATTCGACTTAAAATGGGTCACATAACGAGTTGATATGTAAATTCATTGCAATCCATTTAATTTTATGAATCGTGTTAATCTAACACAATTTATTTATAATTTGTATAATTTATGTATAATATATCAAAGTTAAAATGATTATTTATATAAAATATATAAATATTTTTTTATGTGTTTATATTTATTGAAAATAATTTAGATAATATTTATTTGAAACTTTTGTGTGGTTGTATTTGTTTATAAAAATATTTGAATTTTGATGTATTAATTTGTATTGAGATTTTTTAGTAACATTTGCTTCGAACCTTAAAAGATATATGATTATGAATAAATGTTTTAATTGATTTAAGTAAAAATATAATATATTTTAAGTTATAAATTTATATAGGCTAAATGGATTGTATCATATTCTCTTACTTACATATAACTCAATTAAGTTTATAAATTACAATGTGTTGTGTTTCGTGTAATCCGTTTAAATTTCATATCATGTTAGAGTAGAGATATTTTGACACGATTAACAAACGAATTGTATTCGTATTGACTCTAATTGTATCAACTAAGTGGATTGATACAACACGGTCATGACCCATCAACTTATTTTAATCTCCTATTACAAAATAAGCACCGAGTTGGTCAGGATGACTAAAGGTTTCTCAAATATGACACCCATCATTTCTATATTATTTTTTTATTTACGGGAGACTCAATAAATTTAAATAATATTATGAGCTCTACAATAACAAAATAAACTTCTTCTTTAATAGCTTTCATTATAATGATAAATGAAAGAAATTGAATTTAAAACTCTTATTTTTACAAAATGTACTTCACTGTTAGACTACACGGTGCATTTCTATAGTGTTAGCCATGAACACTATTTGTATAATATTCTAGCTATTTTATCTGAAGACAGACCAAAAGAAGACACCGACAAAGGAAAAACCACATTGATATTGCTGGTGAACCATGAGCCATGTTGGCTTAGTTACTATACGTTTGGAATCAAAATAAATGAAAGAAAAAGGAACGTCAACAGCTAGCACTGGCAGCGCCTGTTCTACTTTCGGCTACAGAGGTCCATTTTCTCACAATAATAATCATTGTGCATTTACTTATAATTCAATTTCATTAAGCAAATATCATATGGTATAATGTTTGAATTAGCACGCCTAATCAACAACATTATACATATTTGGCGTGCTTCCCAATTTATTAGGACTGCTGAATTTCTCTCTATATATATAATTAAAAAAATGAAAATAATTGTGAATTTGTCTTTATAACCATATAAGCAAATTCGGTTATTTTGATTTATTAGATTTTTTATTTTTCAAGAACATATTAATTGGAAAATGTAATTACGATATCTGTTTTTTTAATGAAATTATGATACACTAACAAGTGCACCGCAAAATAATAGCACCAACTTCATTTATTAATTTTGAAAAAGCTAGTATACTAGTTAAAGTGATAAATACAAAAGTACTATTTATCCAATGTTTGGAAAATTTTTTACGGATAAAAGAAAATTAAAAAAAATATTTTTTTCATTTATTTTCACTTTTTATGTTTGGATAAAAAAAAGAAGGAAAATAAATTTTATTTTTGTTTATTTATTTTCTCTCTTCATATTTAATTAAAGAATGAGGAAAATTAAATTTATTTTTCTTTTTCAATAAAGAAGTATCAAGAACAAATATATAAATTTATCATAAATTCATTCAATTATCATATTTTTTCTCCATTTTAAAGGAAAAGATAAAAAAATGAAAGTTATTTTTTGTACTTTTTATTTTCAAATAATGAAAAGTTATAATAATTACTTATTTTTCATTATTTCTTATTTTATCTCAATCCAAATAAAGGGTTAGTGAATCATTATCGAGAAAGTGGTGGTAACAACTTGTAAACGTAGAACAAAAAATCAAACAAATTAATCGTATAAAGCTTACATTGCTCTGATAAAATATTTTAAGGATGATAAAAACGTTTATTCTCATTTGTTTAAAAATTAATGGCAATGATGTAATTACATAAAGCTATTAAGGGTATTTGTGTTATACAAACAAATTGTTACATGAACGTCAAAATGGTAAATTAGGAAGTATAATGAAGTTATGGCAAAATTGTAATTAAAAGGTTAGTAAACCATGGTAAAATTGTGATTAATAGTTGAGGTTAGCATGACAATTGTTGTCACCCGAGGCGTCACCTAATAGGCCCGTAAAAGAGGCCGTTGGACCGATATTACGACTGCGTGCCGGTGTCCCAGAGCCATCCGACGCAAGAGGAGGAGCACGTGGTAATGTCGGGTAAATTATACGAAAGATTCCTTTTCCAAAGTTAGACCGCCCAGAAATCGATTACCGAGTGACCGACGCTGGGTCCTCTTCAAATGCCCGCGCCCATGCGTGCGAAACTTTTCCCATTGGCGCTGCTATTTATTTCTTCACCTCTGATTTCACTTGATAACTGGTTTTTGTGTTTCCACCAATATTTTTAAAATTGGAGTGAGATCCTGATAATAGATTCGATTGATTTTTTATATTTTAAAATATATAATAATATGATAAAATAATATGATAAAATAATAAATAATATTTAAATAAAATAATTTAATTTTTAAAATTTTCATTTTAACTAAATTTTTAATTAATTAATTTTAATTTTAATCGAATATATGCCTTATTCATTTCTAACATATGTCATTTTTTTTTAAAAAAAAAAAAGGATACATTGTTAAGTTTATGCATTCTTAATGATATATATCCGGGACAGATTCAAAACTTAAAAATTCCTATTCCCTTCTTCATTTGTTAAACATCTTTTGACTCCCCCCCTATCATCTCTTTCTAGCCCTTTTCCCACACATCACCAAATATTTAGGTGATATTTGGTACAACTGATGATTAATTTTTGTCGGTTGATAAAATAATATTTAATAAAAATATAAAATAAGTGTTGATAGTTAATTAATGTAGTTGAAATTATCTTATTTTGAGTTGTTTTTTAATGTTAGCTATTAATAGTTAATAAAATATAAAAATATTATTTCTTTAAGATTTCTTTTATCTTTATTTTAATTATTTATATAAAATAATTTATTTAAAATTAATATACATAAATTTTATAAATATATATATATATAGGATATTTTAATTACTAAAAATATATTAACATATAATAATTAATATTAAAAATAATTATTAAAATTTATAAATATAAAATAATAATTGTAATATCCTAAAATTTCAAATAATATATTATAACGATAGTTGAAAAATATATTATTATATCATTTATTTGTTTATTTTAATATATAAAATATTAAAATTATACCTTTATTAGACATTTTATAAGTTAATAGCAACAATTAAATAAAATTTATTAAGCACTTAATATCAAACCGCTATCAGCTAACAATTATCAACAATAGCTACCAATTACATTTATCATAGATTTTATATATCTATTATATTGTGACCACAATTAAATTGACTGTAGCAATAGTATGGTCGTTTGATTAATTAAACTTTATTTACATTCAAATATTTATAATGATTTTCTTTTAAAAAATTTATAAATATTTGAAATCATTATTGCATACAGATATACTTATTATATAGTTTACAGATTTCTGTAATATTTTTTATCTATTTATATAAATAATTTAATTATATTTTCAATATAATTTAAGAATTATTTTGAAATTTTAATTATAAATCTTTAAAAATAAATTTAAAATTTATTATCTATTACTTAATGATCCTTTCTATTTCTAATTCAGACTAAAAATTTATTATCAATAATATTAATGCCAAATAAGAGAAAAACATATTTGGAATGCATGCAATTATGACTTTCAGCTTAAAAAAAAGTTTAGTTTAAGAATAGTTTTATCAATTTATAAAAAGATTTAACTATCCTTTAAATCTTATTAATGTCTGTGCAAAAATTTAAGCACATATTTTTTTAAAAAAATTATATATTCTGGCAAAACTCGAAATATAAACATTCATTATTAATTACGAGGTGATTTCTTATAATTTAAAATATATTTGCAGTGCCAAATAGGTCTTCCATAGTTCTATTCAAGTTGTTACTTTATCTGGTAAATGAGTGAACTGTGACTGGAATTTCTCAGTTAATAATAATAATAATAAAGGAAAAGGACAAGGAAAAAGAAAAATTAAGTATATGATGTTGTTATTAATTATGAATCAGTAAAGGTTAGCACAACTCTTTACAGTTATAATTACATTGACCAGAAATTGCCCTTTTAGCTTTCATGCTTTTAGGCGCACGCGCCGATCAATTATACGCTCCAACCGGAAATTCCGGAGTCAGATCGAACAGGGACCCACAAAGAAAATCATCATCCATCAAATCACCTGAGGGAATGATTGATGTGCTCTTTGCCCTACTAGCGAACTCCACTGTGTAACCCCTTCTACAACCCTCAACCCCACAATTACCACACATTAACTCTTTGTCCCTCAACGATTTTAAAATTTCTAATTAAAGACAAAATTAACTTTTAGATTAATTTGAAACATAACTCTTATTTTTAACTTATTTGATGACAAATTGATCAAAAGATTGAATGTGTAATGCAAACACCCCTATAAACGCATGAACTAAATAAAAATTTAAAAAATAATAATATTTTTTTCTAAAAAATAAAATTAAAAAATTAACTTATTTTGCATTTTCTTTTTTTATTCTATTTCCCTCTGTTTCCACAACGTTCAAGCTATTTGCTATATAAACCATAATCAAACCAACCACTAGTATCAACAAAAACTAACTACCAACATAGAAGTATGGGAGATGAAATGAGAGCAACAAAGGCCATAATATTAAAGCTCAAACCCTAATCACCAGTAATAACAAAAACCTAACCACCAACAGTGACAAAAACTCAACTCAACTATAGGTAGTGATACAGACTCAAGCCATTTGTTTCCTTTGGTCTCACAATAAAGCTCAAATTCAACTGTTGATAATAATAAAAATCACAACCTTAAATCTCATACTCTATCACCATCATAACTTAAAATTAAACTTAATAGCTAGTGTCAAAATGAGTGATGAAACGAGGTTCTTTTGTTTAAATAGAAAATTGAGAAGAAACATAAAGTTGATGAAGCCAAATTGCAGTTTTCTTCTATAGTTATTTGTGTGATTTTTGTATATATTTTTTTTATGGAAATTGTTAGAAAAAGGAATGAAGGTAAGTTATAGGATTAGGCCATGAGGTTTGATGTCAATGATTTAAAGGAGAAGGAGATAGCTAGCGGTAGGATTAGGCTTGGTGGTAGAAGGGAAGGAGAGGGGCCAATTCAGGTTTTTATAGAGATTCAATTGAAAAGGAAATGACCAACGTAGAAATCAATGCTTAAAGATGCTGGTAATGAGACTTGATTTTTTTGGTGAAAATGCTAGCGATTCGGAGAGGTGAATCGGCTCAATATCAACTATGATTTGAAGGCTAGAAGGAGAGGAGATCTAATGGGGGCGACGATTTGAAGAGTTAAAACATTTTGTTGATTTTGTGGTGTTATAATGTTGTGTTTTCTGATGAAAAATATGGTGATAGATAAAGTTTGATTTAACGTAGATCGGATTCTGATATTGTAGGAAGTTTGGTAAATGAATTAAGCAAATGAAGTTTAATTGTTGTATTTTTATTTGATTTAGTAGGAATAAAGAAAAGATAAATAGTTTTTTTAAAAAAAATTTAAGATATTTTATAAATAAAAAATAAATTTTTATTATTTTAGTTAATGAGTGCATCTCACACTCTATTTTAGATGAGATTTGTCCTTAAATAAGCTAAAAATAAGGGAAATGTCTCAAATTAATTAGTTCTTAATTAAACCTTTTTAAAATAGTTGGGGGACTAATTTTATCCTTATGCCCTCTCGCCACTCACTGCACTATATAGCAGGCAGAGCAGCACGTCACTCACTCAATCAAATCATCATATCAAAAGCAAGCGGTTAATCTCACGCGTCCGATTCCAACTCCTACCGAAACTAGTGTTAGCCATGCAAGATCAACGGTCCTGATCACAACTGTGCAAACTTTCATGTTCACTGCTACACCAACCTCACATTCCTCGACACTCTACTCTTTGCTCTAGTCTTTGCTCTACTCCCTCCAATAACAAGAAGCCAACAGACCTTTAAAAAACAGAGTACAGAATCCATTCTTTCTTCTACTGAACAGTAAAGAAATGGAGGAGAGGCCAGAGACGGAGCTTATCTCCATTCCGGCAACCCCGCGTGCCTCCACGCCCGAGATTCTAACTCCTTCAGGTCAAAGGTCTCCGAGGCCGCCTTCCAAGGAAGCGAAGTCGTCGACGGCATGGACTCCGACATCATTTATATCGCCCAGGTTTTTGAGCCCTATAGGGACGCCAATGAAGAGGGTTTTGATTAACATGAAGGGCTATTTGGAGGAGGTAGGCCACCTCACCAAGCTCAACCCACAAGATGCTTGGCTGCCTATAACTGAGTCCCGCAATGGAAACGCTCAGTACGCTGCTTTTCATAATCTCAATGCTGGTGTTGGGTTTCAGGCCCTCGTTTTGCCTGTCGCCTTCGCATTTCTTGGCTGGTATTGTGCTTCCTTTTCTCTTCTTCTTTTAACACATATAGCTTCTTTCTGCCTTCCAAAAAAAAAACACATATAGCTTCCGCATTACTATCTTTTTTTGCTAACTAGGTTCAGAGTACTGGTGTTGGAATTTATAACACGGACGGACACGAAGTTATTGTACTAGTACATTCCTTGATGACCTCCTCTCTAATTCTGGCCTAGGATTTAAACTTTTCGTTTTGGTGTATGTATTAAGGTTGGGCTTTTGCTATTTATTCATGAAGACTGTTTTGAGCCAGCTTATTGATTAAATGCATGGATATGGGTTTCTACTTATGTATCCAAATTTTTTGTTCTCATTTGCAATTTATCCACTTTTATTTCTTCTCTAGTTTATTTAGGCTTGTTTTAAGCTTTTATTTCATCTTCTTTATGTAGGATTTTCATCTCTATTTTAAAACTTTTAATTCTTGCAATAACCATCTACATTTTCCTTTTCCTGCTAAACTTGACATTTGAAATGTTCCATCTTGTGAAGGATTCTCCCTGTTATTCTTAAAAAAAAAAAAAAAGGCATTCTACCTATGCACTCCTTTCAAAATATGTATTCAATAATTCTAAGGGGGGTAGTGCCAAAACATGTAGTGAAGATGAGAAGATGACTTAAAGCTTATTAAATGTGGGTCTACCTTAGTGATCTTCTTTATCTTTTTTTCAAAATATTATAGCAGATTTGGTTTGAGTAGAAGTCTAAACTACCCTTGAAGAAGAAAGTCACTTCATTGATTTCTTCTTTTTTATCTTTTGTCTAAGTTGGAATTATACTAGAGAAAAGAGATGCCACCTCTGACATGGATGGGGCCCTTCATAATTCTCTCTTAACTTTTGGCCTAATTTCGACAAGGGGTCCCTCTTATAATTCTTTATTACTCATTACTTGTGTGGCTTTTTCCAGCCATTGTTGATCTTGATGCAGCGTCATCCTCATGCCACTGATGGCTGCTCGGAAGCACTTAGTAAAATTTTAATCTATGAATTTAACATTTATGCTAATTGTCTTCTGTTGATTTTTTTTTTTTTAAAAATAAATTTGTTCTTGACAAGAGCCTATATGGTTTTTACAGCCATTTTGATTATTGTTTCTTTCCAATTCAATTGTTATGCCATATCGTCACTGGAATTTGACCTCTCTTGGGACATGCCCAACTATGTTTAATCACTTCAACTCTTTAAGATCTAATTAACTAACTAATCTGGATATGTTTAAGATTCCATAAAATTACAGCATAATTCTTTGCTTTGTTGAGTTAAGACAGCAAATAATTCTCAAGAAATAAGAAGCTGATTGCTCGCAATTTTTTCAAATATTTTCTGAGCAGCCCTTTCATGTACACTAGTGAACATTTTTATCCTTCAATTAAAATTATTCTCTGTATCTTTCTGGTGCACTAAAATTGGAGACGTCTAAAACTAAAAGAAATAAAAAACCAAAACCATGACGAAAAAGAAATAAAGAGTAGCTGCAGTTAGTTATATTCCTTATCATTGCCTTCACAAATTATGGTGCAGGAAAAATAGCCGCAGTGTTTAGGAGAAGGGAAGGGAGGGAAGTCGGAGCTGATCTTAATTTTTGGTGTGTTTTGCAGGAGTTGGGGAATACTATCCTTAACCATAGCCTATTGCTGGCAACTTTATACTTTGTGGATTCTAGTTCAGCTACATGAAGCGGTTCCAGGGAAGAGGTATAACAGATACGTGGAGCTTGCACAAGCTGCATTTGGTAAGAATACCATTTGACATTCAAATTTCTTACGATAAATTTACCTCTTTGATCATTGAATTCTAAATGAATCTACCTGTTCCATAAATTACCCATTCCTATTCGAGAAGTGAATGTTAATGTAATCATGATGCATAATACATTATTATGATATACAAATTGCCTGTCCATATCATCCCCTTGACTCATGAAATCATTTATGAATAATGGTTGGAAGATTACATTTTGGTATGCCAGGTTGCTATTTATTATCAGCTATGCTAGTCCCTTCTGATTGAATATAATTTATAACTTTCACAACGAAGAGACCTAGATAAATTGAAGACCTTCTAAGAATTCTTAATTTAATACACCAGGCAAGTTTGTACATTTTTGAATAGCAAATTAGATTGGCTTAGTGAATTTTAGAGGATCTAAACGGTGATTGGCTTCAGAGATGTTTTTCTCTGAATTGCAATTCTATGACATTCGGTGTCAGTAAATGATTCTGTACTGTTTTATTTGTAGGGGAAAGATTAGGTGTTTGGCTTGCTCTCTTTCCAACTGTCTATTTGTCTGCTGGAACAGCAACAGCTTTGATTCTTATAGGAGGAGAGACCATGAAACTCTTCTTCCAAATTGTTTGTGGGCCTCTCTGTTCATCCAATCCCTTGACAACGGTTGAGTGGTACCTGGTTTTCACTTCTCTGTGCATTGTTCTGTCTCAGCTTCCGAACCTTAATTCAATTGCAGGACTTTCCCTTATTGGTGCCATAACAGCAATAACTTACTCCACCTTAGTTTGGGTGCTCTCAATTAGTCAACCAAGGCCACCACCAATCTCCTACGAACCCCTTTCCTTGCCATCCTTTACTGCCTCTGTCTTTTCAGTGATGAATGCGCTTGGAATTATAGCCTTTGCTTTTAGAGGGCATAATCTAGTCCTGGAGATTCAGGTATGCACTGTGTTAGTATCTAAGTGATATAGCTTTCCCTCACTGTTGTCAACAAAAAAAATCTGCTTTATGAGGGCTTATGTTCATCATCATTTAACTTCTCAGGCAACAATGCCATCAACCTTTAAGCACCCAGCTTACGTACCCATGTGGAAAGGAGCCAAAGTTGCTTATTTCTTCATTGCCATGTGCCTGTTCCCTATTGCCATTGGAGGCTTTTGGGCGTATGGAAATCTTGTAAGTTCCCTACCCCTGCTGCTTTCTCTCTGATGCACAAATGCATGACAAACTAAAAACATCAAGGCAGCGGAATATTGAAAACTTGTGAGCAACAATGTGAAAGTTCTGTCACGCAATAGAAATCTACAGATGTTTTTTGTGGTCTTAAGGTGTTGCAAGGTTATGTGACAGAATATTCCCTTGTTTTGTTCATATATGGTTCCAATATGGAATAGCAGATGTCAACATTTATTGTAGGAATAGAGTCCACTTGCGACTTTAGAAGTTTTGTGCTATTATAGTTCTGCTACAATGTTATAGACTGTACAAATGAAGTATTCTTGTATGTCACAGCATTTCATTTGATCAACTAAAGATGCTTTACAGAGTTTTATGCCATTGTAAATTGTGAAAAATAAAGAAGCGTCATGTTTGTTGAAGTTGAACTGCCAGGGTAGATGGAGCATATGTCTCATCAATGCCTATAAATCTCCAAAATCAACATATACATAATTAACATAATTATAATTAGGTCAAAAACATTACAATTCATCTCCACACACTTCCTATCCTCTTTAGTTATGGTTGTTCTCCTTTTTCAGATGCCTTCAGGAGGAATTCTCAACGCTTTGTACGGTTTCCACAGCCATGATATTTCTCGAGGACTTCTTGCAATGACTTTTCTTTTAGTTGTGTTCAACTGCTTAAGTAGTTTCCAGATATATTCAATGCCTGCTTTTGACAGTTTTGAAGCTGGCTATACCAGCCGTACAAACCGCCCATGTTCAATCTGGGTTCGGTCAGGATTTCGAGTTTTCTACGGATTCATTTCTTTCTTCATAGGGGTTGCACTTCCTTTCCTATCAAGTCTTGCTGGTCTACTGGGGGGACTTACCCTACCAGTCACATTTGCATACCCTTGCTTCATGTGGGTTCTCATTAAAAAACCTAGTAAGTACAGCTTCAATTGGTATTTCAACTGGATCCTTGGTTGGTTGGGCATAGGTTTTAGCGTGGCCTTTTCCATTGGGGGAATATGGAGTATGGTGAACAGCGGACTTAAGTTGAAGTTCTTCAAGCCGTCCAATTAATTAGCAAGCCTATGAATCCTGTAGTTGTTTCTGGAGATTTATATTGTACGTGTATTAATTTGTACTTTGCTGAGAACTCAAAACACTCCACAATGCATATCTCTACAGGATGGATGAGTTCATCCAACATCGTCCTTGTGGCATAACCAGCTTTATCTTGGGATTGTGTTTTTATCAATATTTGTAATGTTAATCATCAGTTCATAGAAATATACCTTGGATTGAGCTGCATTCTTCTTTTTCTTATGCATAAGCTTTTACTCAGGTGTCAAGACAAAAATGACATTTTTTTTTAAAAAAAAACAGAGACAACGTATAAGAGGTGTTATCTTAGAGTAAATGGAAAAACTCTAAGTTGAGTGTAGAGGGAGGATTCACATCCACTAGCTTAAGCAATAATCAAATTAGGCAAGAAGTAGATGATAAAAAATCAAGATGCTAGAAAAAGGGAGATAAAAAAATTACTAACTTGAAGGTGAGTAATATAGGAGCAAAAAGCAAAATATTAGAGAAAAGTAAGTTTGCTTCAATTTAAGTGGATGTTCCTTTTTTTTAAAAAAAAATAAATGCTTTGGTGACTATCAATTTGAGCTAGAAGAAATTAAAAAATTTTAAGTGAACAAGATATAAAGTATTAGATTACATAAGGAGAGAAAAATTAATAAAAAAGTTAGCGTTTTAACATTTAGATATAGAAAAAGGAAAAAGTTTGAGTCTTGAAGCATAGAAACTAGTCACAGCATTTATTTGATTTTTGTAGAGAAGCACATAAAAGAATTTGAAGTTCAAAAAAGAAAATAAAAGATTGAAAAAATAAATTATTTGATTTTTATGATAAAAAAATACAAGAGTGAAAAAAATAAGTTAAAAAAATGAGTTTGTTTTTAAATTTTAGGAATTTTTTAGAACACAATGCATGAGTATAGCGACAAATTTAATAATATCAGCAAATAGCGTTATCTAATCCACTAGTGAATAATAATTTTTATCTAATCCAATGATAAATAATAATTTTTATAATTCAATAATTAATAATTAATTATGATATTATAATATATTTAATTCAATAATTATTTATTAATTATGATATTATAATGTAATCATGAAAACAACATTATAATGTTTGACTTGTTGACCCTTCTGTCCATTGGCCTTCCGTCTCCGTCCATCCAAACCATATCAGCCATTGGCAACAATCTGCTAGCAGAAAACCACACGAACATTTCATTTGAATAGCTCATGCAATACGAGGAATAACAGTATGAACAAGGCAATATAGTTCTTCAAAAGACACAGAATATCAGTCAAACACTTTCTTCTCGTTGTTGCACATATTTTCAGATTTTTTTTTGGTCTGTTTTTTGGAAATTTTACTAAACATTCGGTCCAAGAACAAGAAGTCTGTGCAGACGCATAGTTGATATAAAGGGCTCTTCAATGGTCCTGTCCTATAGACTTCTTGGCTTTATCATGGCATGCAATGGATGAAGCTTGCGAGTTGTTAGTCCAACAATATCAACATTCTCTTCCTCTCCATCCTTCAGTCTCCACTCAAATTCTTGAACTAGTCTGCCAATTGATGTACATCCTACCAACATG
>CATIWR010151357.1:0-12075 GCA_949677035.1 Omphalea diandra
GGTAAGTTAATTTATCTTCTTCTCAACTGAAATTAACCTCTCATGACATGTTAATCATGCATGGTTAGTGAGAATTATGGAGTAATTGAGGTAGAGCTCTTGGATGGAAGTTGTAATCCAAGAGAACAAGAGTTGATTCTGTTGGTTTTATTGTTAGAGCAGAATTTTGCACCCACTATTTCATAACCCTATAAGAGGAATTAGGGAAAGTTCAAAATATGAAAGTTGTAGCTTTATGTCTCATATAAATGCGTATGAAATATTTTTGCTTGATTTTATGTGTGTGAGGAGATATGACTCCTTCAGTAGGGCTGGGTCACATATGAACCGAGATTATCTCAGTCTTCTGTTTTCTTATATTTTGATGTCCTTATATTCTGATTTGACACAGTGAAAAACATGAAAATTTTAGCTTTATATCCCCTCTAAATTCTTGTAAATCAGTTTTTGTTGATTTGTTGTGTGGAAAGAGATATGGCTCATTGATTGGGACTGACCCTGTACCGGGATGAAACCTCACATTTCTTTTAATTCTATTTTCCAAGAATTTGATGGCCATAGATTCAGAATTTGATGATGGTCTAAACTTGAATATAATTATGTCTGATCTACATGCCTATGAAATATTGTTGCCAATTCCAGCATGGTTGTTGAGATATTATCCCTTCATCATGACTGTTTGTCAACATGTTACAAACCTGCTCACCCTGAGATTTGGTCCTTTGTTTTGGTGACTTTATAGACTGAATTGGACAATGAGTAAAACATAAAAAAATGTTCCTTTATATGTTTTGTAACTGGTAGTAGATTATTATTACAACTGGATTGGTACAATTGGAGATACACCCAAGAATGTAAGACCTACTTAGACTGAGATGACATTACAATAAGGCAAAATTCAAAAATTCACCACATTTTCTATGTGTCCGATATTGGCTTAAAATTTGAGTATGTTGTATCATTATATGTCCAGTTTATTTGAAAAAAAGAATTAAGTAATTTGGACGAGTAAATCTAGAGTTATTGCTATGAGGGTATAGCAAGCTCAGGCTGCCATATAAGGAAAATATGCATAAATACTAGGTCCACTTGCATGAATCATGCCATAGCTGCATAACAAGATAAAAATCTTACTTCATCATCATGAATTGATTTAGTGTATTAAAATAGGTCCTCGAGGCATTGAGGATAATAGTGGAAATAAGCTGGGACCATCCACAGCTAAATAAGCTTGAAGGAGGAGGTAAGTAAATAGCTAATGGTACTATATGTATGATTGGTTAAATACCATGAACTTATACTTAATGGAATAAAATGTTGTTTAATGTGATGATACTGTGGAATACATAGATGAAAGATTGTTATACTCTTGATTTATTTATTTTCATGAGATATTGATAATATTTGATAGTCTGTGTGGCGATAACATTTGATAGTCTGTGTGGCGATAACATTTGATAGTATGTGTGGCGATAATATTTGATAACTTGTGTGGCGATAAGATTTGATAGCCTGTGTGACGATAATATTTGGTAGCCTGTGTGGCGATAATATTTGATAGCCTATGTGGCGATAATATTTGATTATCTGTGTGGCGATAATATTTGATAGCCTGTGTGGCAATAACATTTGATAGTCTGTGTGGCAGTAACATTTGACAGCCTGTGTGGCAATAACATTTGATATCTTGTGTAGCAATGAGATCTATAGCCTATGTGGCAATAACCTGTGTGGTAATAACATTTGATAGCCTATGTGGCATTTAAGAGTAAAAACTCTTTATTTCGTGCATGGATATGATGATGAGTTATTAATATTTAAATGTTTGTTATGTTATTTGAGATTGAAGTATCGTTATGCATTTATTTACTGAGCATGCAAACTTACTTTTTTGCATTAAATTTTCTTTTAGGAAGAGTAGACTAAAGATTGCATCCAATATATATTTCAAAGTTGCTGTCGAGCAGTATAATAGAGGTTGGGCCAGTATGCAGTCAATTAGTATTTTAGTTTGTTTATCCATGTATGTTATTTTGTAAATAGTTACTATGTGGTGAATAAGAGACATAGTGAAAAAAAAATTTAAATCAGGTCTTTTAATGACAATGGATAAACTTAGAGAGAATTTTAATGATTATTAAATGGGATGTCACAGTAAACAACCTCGATCATAAAGTAGCAGTAAATGCAATGATCCAAAATTGCAAAAATCAGAGACTCTTTGATTCTATCAGCATTGACCCCCTAAAAAATTTTATGAGTTGATGAAAAAAAGTAACTAGTTCATCTACTTAGATGACGACTTACGAACTTACTCTCATGGTTCGTATAAAAGGGGAGAAGAAAGAGGGCAGGGAGATAACAAAAATGATAGACATTGAGCCAGGTTAGGAGAAGCTCGCTCGAATGCCACAAACTCAAGCAACAGTTTGTCAGTGTTATACCCCACTCAAGGCCAACAAAAGTGAAGTCTTCTATCAAATCAAACGATCAAGAGAAAGAATCCATTTCCCTCGATTGCTAAGAGGCTCGACCACCAAAAATAAAGATAGGTATTACAACTTTTATAGGGATAACAGACATGGCATAAAAGAATGTCCAGATCTAAAAAATGAGATCGAAAGACTAGTCCAATAGGGCAAGCTCAACCAATTAAAAAAAAGAGTAGCCTTAGAAGAAAACAAATAAGAACCTCTACTAGAAGATGGACACAAAGATAAAAATACCTAATAACAAATAGTACATAAGAGTAATTGATGTTATAGTACGAGGAGCCACTGAAGGAGATAGTTCCACCTCAAGGAAAATGTAGATCTATGAAATATACTCTATAAATAACAAAGAAAATGTTGTTGAACCCATGTTCTACCCCATTACCTTTTCCTCTGTAAATGATAGCAGGAAGCTCTGTAGCCCCCATGCAGATGCCTTAGTAGTCCAAGGCTAGATAAAAAATTTCCTAGTTAAAGGATTTTGGTGGATGATGACAGCTCGATAAATATGATAATTGCTAAAACTTTTAAAGCACTTAGGCTAGATTTCAAGAAATCACGCCTAATTTGAACCTTCTAACCAGGCTTGAAGGAACTAAAGTTGATGTGATGGGATCCATCGAATTAAACATGGAGTTGGGAGACATAAATATCACCAAAAAAATTCAAAGCCATATGGATGGTGATGGACATTCCTTTCTCCTATAATGCCATAATTGGGCGATCAATTCTCTATGTTACAACAACGTGAACCTGCATTAGATACCTTACTATAAAGATTCCAACTGAGAGAGGTGTGGTAGTCATTAGGGGTGATCAGAAGATAACATGAGAAACATACATGAATATACTTAAGGAGGTAAACCATGTTATTTCTTTCGAATAATTAGACTTTATCCCTGAAGACACCTAAAAATGTCGAGCTAGCAGCAAACCTGAAACCCCTACTAGTAGGAGAAAATTGAATGATCCATATTAGTATAGAGCTTGTAGAACCATTAAAAAAAGATATCAGCTCGGCTCTCTTAGATGCACTCCACATTTGTCTAGTCTCTTTTAGACATTACAGGGATCGATCTCTCAATAATTTATTATAAACTCAACATTGATAGCTTAGCCAAACCAGTCAAGAAGAAGCAGAGAAACAATGCACTTGAACGATAAAAAGCTATAGTCGATGAGGTATCCAAATAGTTACATGATGGTTTCATCCGATAGGTACAATATCCAGACTGGGTAGCCAACATTGTATTAGTAAAGAAGCAGAACAAAAAGTATAAAATGTACACAAATTTCATAGATCTTAACAAAGTTTGCCTAAAGAACAATTACCCTCTGCCCAACATAAATTAGCTCATTAATTCTACAATAGGGTATGACCTATATAGTTTCATTGATGCATCAGTCGGTTACCACTAAATATGGATGTTCATGCTGGATAAAGATAAAACAAGTTTCATCACCCACGAAGGTACCTACTGTTATAAGGATATGCCCTTTAGGCTTAAAATTGCAGGAGCCACCTACTAACGATTGATAAATCACATGTTCAAAGAGCAAATAGGAAAAACAGTAGAGGTCTACATAGATGGTATGATAGTAAAAAGTCGTTGAGCCAAAGATCATGCAAAGGACTTGATAAGCCTTTAAAATCTTGAATTAGTATAACATGAAGCTTAATCCAGAAAAATATGCCTTCAGAGTCTGAGCTAAAAGTTCATTAGCTTTATAATTTCTTAAAAGGGCATAGAGGCTAACCATGAAAAAATTAAAGCAATCATAGACATGAAGCCATCCTGAACCACTAATAAGGTCCAGAAGCTTAATAGAAGGATCACGACCCTACGACATTTTATATCTTCCTCAGCTCGGCGTTGTTTGCCTTTTTACGAAACATTGAGGAACCTTAAGAAATTTAAGTAGGATGATGAGTGCCAAAAACCCTTCAAAGAATTAAAGGCATCCCTCAGCTTGCCTCATTTGCTTAACCGCCCCTTATAAGATGAGTCGCTAGATATATACATGGATGCAACCAGGGACATGGTTGCCTCGATCTTAATCAAAGAAGATAAACTAAAACAAAAGCTAGTATATTATGTCAGCAGTTAGCCTATGCACTGGTAAGCTCAACCACAAAGCTAAGACCCTACTTCCAGGCTCATACCATAATAGTCCACACAAACTAACCATTAAAGAAGATATTGTAAAAGGAAGAAACTTTAGGGCGAATAACAGAATGAGCAGTTTGACTTCGCAAGGCAAGCCATGAAAACTCAAGTCCTAATAGATTTTATAGCTAATCTAGTGGGTGAAGAAGAAAACAAACGAAGGTAAAAGAAGAATGAAAACTATATATAGATGGAGCCTTAAGTACAAAAGGAGCAGGTGTCGGGATAATCTTGCTAGGACTGAACTGAATCACTATCAAGTGTGCTATTAGATTAAAAATTTGAGCCACTAATAATGTTATAGAATATGAAGCCCTGATCATTGGACTACCACTAGCGCAAGAAGTCCGAGCTAAGCCCCTCATCATACACAGGGATTCACAACTGGTAGTCTAACAACTCCTCGAGCAATACTCAATTAGAGGACCCACCATGCTCAAATTTATTGAGCACGCAATATATCTTTTAATAAATATATAAATGAAAAATGGGAAACTGGACACCAAAATAGATCCCTTGAGAGGATAACGAGGAGGCATATGCCCTGGTCAAGCTGGTACCCTCTCTTTAAGCATCATTGCTTAATGGAGTTTTAATGGAGGAAAGGCTTCAATGTAACAACTTACAAGTGTAGAATGTAGTTGTCATAGCCAAGGAGGACAACTGGATGAGCCCACTGATCAGATGTTTAAAATGCATGCAACTTCCATCTGAGCTAAAGGATGCTCGAGCCATTATTAACAAATGAGCTGACTACTCTAAGGAGGATTAAGTCTTATACAAGCGATCTTATAGTCAGCCCTAACTTAGATGCGTCTTTATAGAAGATGGAAATTATGTAAGAGAAATTCATGAAGGTATTTATAAGGCTCCTAAAGTTGTTGGTACCTTAGCTCGAAAAGCCATGTTTGGCCCATAATGTTCATAGATGCTAAACAACTCGTTCAAAAATATGATGCTTGCCGAAAGCATGCACTCATCCCTTGGCAACCAACAACAAAATAATAACCTTTAAGATTGACATGTCTTTGTTCTCAGTAGGGAATAAACATCCTTGGGCCCTTTTCGTACGCTCCGGGTAAAACAAATTCTTGGTAGTGGCCATAGATCACTTCTCTAAATGCCTCGAAACTGAAACATTAGCTACCATCACCTCAGCCAAAATTCTTAATTTTTTCAAAAAGAATGTTATCTATCAGTTTAGTATTTCTCATTCTTTTCTGTTGTTGTTATTTTCCTCTATATGATCTGCTCTTTGATGCACCTCAAAAGATGTTGCTCAACACACACAAGCATGGTACCTACCTTTGAAATCACTCACTTTGCTGATTCTTACTTCTTCTCCTCACCAACTTTGTTATTGCTCTTCTAATTTGTTGTTATTTTCTTGTAATTTACTTTTCATGCCTTTTTATAATATGAGTTACTACTGCTCTTGTAATTTGTTGTTGCTTATTCTAATTTGATGCTTTTTCTTATAATTTGTTATTGCATCAATTTGATTTCGATGCCTTTTTTTATGTGAGTTTCTATTGCTCTTATAATTTGATGCCTTTTTTTTGTATGTTTATGCTGCAACAATTTACTTGTAATGCCTTTTTTCTAATGTGAGTTGTTTGTCGTTTCTCTTGTAATTTTTTGAAGGTGAAGGAAGATTGTTCATTTAATTATATTTTATGTATGTATAATTATATTTGATGCATCAATTTTCTTGTTTTTACTTATTGTTTGCCCTTCTAATTTGCTTGTAATCTGCGATTGTTTTGTGCTTCCATTTTAAACAGCTTCAACTACTTGAAATACAAAACGTATAACTATTTGATTGCTTGACCTTAAGCATAGCTAGAGCTTTGATACATAAGAATGTATTAGATACATTTTCCTCAGATGGCAGTGAGTATTGGTACAGTCAAGAGTGTCCTGAGGTTAAACAAACTTAGTTAAGGAGAATTGACTTCAAATATTTGTCAATGATGGGAACTAACTAACTGAAGATCAACCATTCTAGATTTTTTTTTTTTAAAAAAAAAAGGAAGAAATGCCCTTTTACTTATGTCATGATCGAAAAGCTTTGTTAATGTAACTTAGCAAAAGCCTTCCTTCTTTAATCATTAGATGTTTATTTTTCTTGAACTTGATTTAGATATACCCAAATATCATATCCTTGTTGGTTTCAAATTTCTGACATAATTTCTTTACCTTCACCTATAAGGTTATGGGTCACCATTAACCAGTATAAAACTGTGTCTCACATTTTTTATATCTCCTTTTAAGTTGCTTTATACTTAATTGAAGCCCATTTCCCACTCACTTCAACTAAAATGATCTCAAGAATAAAACCTTGAGATGGGTTATGAGCCTAAAATTTGTTTTGTTTATCATGACAAATTATACAAGTAAAACATTAGGCTAGTTGTAGAAATAGTGAATTAAGATTGCCTTGCTTGTTCCATTTATGCTATTATGTGTTCTTTAATCTTTCTTTTGGTAACATTATGCCAAGTTGCATCTTTCTTTTTGCCATGTGATTAATTTTTTTTTCTAAAGTGATTGAAATTTTAAGGCCAAAGTGGCTGAAATACATTGAATATCTATTTGGGTGACAAAATTTTTATTTTTGATGCTAAAATAACCACAATGCATTTAATATCCATTTTGTTTTTTATGCCAAGTTATTGAAATTTATGTTAAGTGACTGAAATTTTCTTTTTTATGCTTAAGTAACTGAATTATTTCTATATTGAATGGTTTTTTTTCTTTAATCGTGTTTGAATTCAAGATGTCTACTCCAAATTCTTTAAAGGCGATGACTAAAAGGAAAAATGCTACTTGAAATATATTAGATTTGGGATGGCAATATGGCGTGGATGTGGATAAATGCTTAAGAAAATTTAATGTAAATTTTATGATATAATTTTTAGTAAAGGCATTTTTCAATTCAAGTATCATTTAGTTGGTACCTGAAAAGATATAGAGCTTTGTAGAAGTGTACCAGATGATGTCAAAAAGTAAATGATTACTATTTTGGTAAAAAATGTAGAATTAACAGAGAAAAAAGAAAGCAAATTCATGATATCAGTGATTCAGAAGATGATGACAATGAGGTGTAACAAGTTATATCAAACATAAGGGGAAGATTACTATAGATTGTTTTATGAAGAAAGGGAACAGTATGGTTGAAGTACTCAAACAACCATCAATTAGTTAATGCTCATTTTTTCTATGTTTATGCAATTCCTTTTAATTATGTGACGAATCCTGAATTTGCAAAAATGGCTGAATTGATTGGAAAATATGGTTGTGGATTGAAGCCTCTTACTTACTATGAAATTAGGGAGAAGTACTTAAATGAGGAATTAGTTGCAATTATAGAATTGCTTGATGAATATAAAGTTGAATGGAAAAAGACCAGTTGCACTATCATGTTTGATGGATGGACAGATAAAAAAAAGACATTCTATTTGTAATTTTTTAGTGAGTAGTTCAGAAAGAACGACTTTCTTGACATCAATTGATACATTTGACATCTCTAAAACTACTAAAAAAATTTTTAAGATGTTTGATGACATCGTAAAGAAGGTTGGAGAGGAGAATGTTTTTCAGGTGGTCACGGATAATGCTACTAATTATAAAACAACAAGGGATAAGCTAATGGAGAAAAGAAGCTAGCTTTATTGGACTCTTTGCATTGCTCATGGCTTTGATTTAATCCTAAAGGACTTTGAGAAGAAGCTAAAGGTCCACAATGCAACAATCTCAAAAGCATGAATGATCATAACTTATATTTATTGAAAGACGTTTTCGATTTCCATGTTGAGGACTTCATAAAGAAAAGGGATTTGATTAGATCTGGTGTCGCTCTTTAGCATATTTAAGTGAACACAAAGAAGCATTAATGACAATGTTTACATCCATGTCATGGAATATAGTAAATTTGTTTCTTCAAATAATGAAAAGTGAGTTCAACAAATGGTCTTAGATAGTAGATTTTGAAAAAAAAAATGATTACTTGTCTTAAGGTAGCATGCCCTTTCATTAAAGTGCTTTAATTGGTGGATTTAGACGAGACACTAACTATGGGTTTCATTTATGAAGAAACAACTCATGCCAAAGAGAAAATTAAGGACAATTTCAACAATGTCAAAAAAAATAAGTGATTAATTAACTATAATCTATGTATCGAAATTCTTTATTTTATTTTTTCAATCATTTCTTCATTCTTTCAAATTTATGCTGCTTTTAACAAATATTAGTCACGCCTTCTATATTTGTTTTTCTAGTTTTAAAGATATATTGAGAATTGTTTATCATAGATGAGAATTTCAATTTCATAGACCATTGCATGTTGCAACTTACTACTTAAATCCCATATACCTTCACAGTCTCAATTTCAAAGTCAATGCTAAGATCAAAATTGGGTTGTATAAATGCTTGGAAAAGATGTTTCCTACCAAAAGAAAGATGTGAGGTGGATATGCAACTTAAGTGCTTCAAGGATGCAAAAGACTTATTTGAGATTGAGGCTGTTAAGCTAGCAAGGGACAAAAAGAAACCATAAAAATTATGGGATTCTTATAGAGATGAGTGTCTCAAGTTGCAAAAATTTGCTATTCAGGTATTAAGCTTGACTTATAGTTCTTCTTGATGTTAGAGCAATTGAAGTGCATTTGTTCAGGTAATAAATAAAATTTTTATTATCCTTTCTCATTTTCTTTATTTGGTATTTTTTAAGGTTGCTTACAAAGTTTATATGACTTATTGTATAGGTTCACACTAAGAGAAGAAATCGTTTACATTAAAAGAAAATGAATGACTTGGTAGTTGTAATGTATAACTTAAAGTTGAAGGGTAGACAAGCTAAAAAGGGTAATCATTTATGTGACTTTGAAGATTAGTCTTATAATGATGAATGCATAAATGAAGAACCTGACCATGATGTTTCAAGAAATGAAGATTGGTTAGGTGTTTTGGATGGTGCCATAAGAGAGAAAGAAAGTGATAATTTGGAGATTCATAAATGTGGAAATGATGTTAATGTTACTGATGATGAAAATGAGTAACCATTAGAGACTCCAATGGATGTGGAATTCATTACCAATGATGTTATTGTTAATGATAATATTTGTGAAAATACTAATGATAAGTCTTTTGGTGGTAATGAATTTTAAAATGATGGAGATGAAAATAACAATGATAGTATTTATTTTTATGTTTTGCATTATTAATTTAAATGTGTGATGGATAATGAATTTGAACTAATTTTATATATTTTAATGTTATGATATGGAATATGAACTTAAATTTCTTTATGAACATATTCTCTTATGATCTCCTTAATATAGTTTTATATGTATAAATTTTGTAAAATATCTTATTTATATTTTTATACATGTAGAATTTAATTTGTATAGGAATTTATTTATATTTTTATATATGTATAATTATATTTTTAAGTGTATTTTATTATTTTGTAAAATCTTTCAATTTTACGATTCTGATTCCAAGGTCCTCTATTGATTCTAAGGTAGAAAAATGTCTTTAACAACCTTGCATGAGCCAAATAACATCATAATATCAAGTAAGCACCTACATGATTCATGGAACATAATGGACCATAAACATAAAGCATACAAAACAATTTAGAGGATCTAATGGCTTAAAGAATAATTATAAAAGGAAGGATTCTAGGAATATTGAACCCTCTCCCTTATTGCTCTCAAAGAATTTAGCATCCCCAAGCACCACTAACCATAGGGAAGGCTAGGATGTTGACTAACAAAAAGGGAATCTTAAGGCCAAAGCATATATAGTAACATGTTTGAAATTGCAACCAATATGTTAACAACCATGACATGGCTCTCAAGGTCTTAGGAGTAATAAACTCCCCATTTCATCATTACCAAAATGGAGTTAAATCAGAGACTTAAGTGTTCAATGAGTTATAAAATGAAATAATGCAAAGTATTCAAACATGAAAAACCATGGAAAACAACTTTAAGCTTAGCCAATATTCCATATTTTAGTGAATAGGGATCCTAAGTCATGAGATTTCCCCTTATTTTGTCAATGGAACATTCAAACATCATAAAAGATAGTTTGGAAGTGGAGAAATTTGAATAAGAAGAAAGCACAATTTGATTATGCTCCTCAATCAAAAGTAGGCTAAACAGACCACTTTGAAGGCTGCACAACCCACTAGGATGGTTATATAGGCTACATGAAGTTTGTACATCCCTCTAAAATCAAGTTTACAAAAATTAAAAAAAAGAAAGAAGGGAAGAAGAAGAAGGGGAGGGGGCCTTTAGATGCTTTTTTATGATTTCATTGCATTTAGATCACAAATTTATTTATGATTTACTTGCCCTTATATCACAAATTTGATTTTTCCTTTAAGAATGCTATGGAATGCAAGAGAATAAACCTTGTTCTACCTTGGATAGGGTTTGGATTAGTTAAAGTGTTGGATATTTTAGATTAATGATTTATTATGGAGAAATTCTAGTAGAGTTTCCCTAGGGTTGTCCAACCATCTCATCCCTCTTCAAATGGTGGGGTATTTATAGAGGGATAAGGGTGTACAAGAACCTAAAATGGTTCTGTCTACACATTATTAAAATCCAATCACAGAGAATACCATAAAAGTTTTAGAATTAAGGTTTGTTGCGAGGCTATACAACGAAGGGAAGGGTTGTACAAACTACATGCGTCGTTGTATAGCTTTGAGGTCTAAGAATGGAATAGTTCCAAAATTTTCCTCAAGTTAGGTTTTAGCCATGGTTGTATAGCCTTATGGTTTGTTATATAACCAATATTAGTGGGTTGTACAACCCTCTAAACAAAGCTAGTAGCCTTTAAGCTTTTAGCCTTGTGGGCTTAAGCTTGATCTTTGTTATTTATTCCAAGTTTTCCCAAAGCCTTGTTATTCTTTCCTTGGCAATTCGTCTTGCATTTCGGGGAATAATTCCAATGATTTTCAACATCAAGATTACATCTTGGGGTCCAAAATTTGATGCTCACAGGTTGATTTCAAATTTTGAAGCTTCTAGAGGAGATTAAACTGGATAGGGTACTAGTAGTAGTGATTCTTAGTGACATTTTGATAGGCTTGGATAGAGTCGCTCTTAATATCAATGTCTTATGAGGGAGCCCCTTATTACTTCATGTATATTTTTTGTAAGATGGATATATTTTAACAATTTCTCTTGTAACATATTTTTTATTTTTCCATTAATTTTATTTTTCTTTTATTATTTTTCATTTTCATCCTAATTTTAATTTGGATTAATATTGTGGATTTTTAATCTAGCGTGTCGCTTAATTTTGTCTAAGTTTTCTTCTTGAATTTTCAACCTAACAAGTTGATCTTCTTTGTTATATATATATATATATATATATATATATATATATATATATAT
>CATIWR010151364.1:0-51317 GCA_949677035.1 Omphalea diandra
CAGTATTGGAAGGCATTGCTGTAAGTTTTGACCCAAGTTACAAAGTTTTGGGTAGTACATACCCATGGATTGCTAGAAAAGTATTAACTGACAGCTCGCCAAAGCTGAAGGCTTCATTGCAAGCTCTTCTTTACAAGGCAAGTCTGGAAACTTTCTTTATTCTTAGATATGCAAGTATCATTCTGTCAAACTTTCTTTTATACAGAACATATCAAAATTTTCATTCCCTTTTCAGGAAGGTATTTTCAGAATTGATCGTCTTGAATCTCTACTTTCAGAGGTGAGTTTTTTTATTTCTCTCCTAAGCTTTTTATGCCACTTAAACTTTTCTTTTGATCTATTGCTATAGTTATCAAATTATCTGGCTCCCAATTTCTGAGTGTACAAGTTTTTCTATCACTCTTTGATTATAATACTTGATGTATTCCATGGAAGCATGTAAGAGATTCCTGGATTTGGGGCTATCAATCAGAGGAATACATTTGAACATTTTTCATAAAATTGGGGGGCTTTACTACTGTTTTCCTGCATTATGTTATCTCTCTTTTCCTCTAAAGCTTTTCTGCTTTGTCTTGTCAAACAACAACAAGAAGAAAACACAGCAACAACAGCACTAGTAGCAGGCCTGTGCAACCATTTTTTTACTTGGCCTGATAATCTTGGGCCATGCTCAGGAGATATGTTCCTCAAGTCCTACCCTGTTCTGAAAATAAGCAATGTCATGGGGCTATCAAACTAAAATTACTTATTCCTTTCTTTCTTTCTTTTAATATTTCAGTTTTATTGAATTAATTTATTCGAAACCATGGACTATTTTGTGGCAGTCACTTCGTGCCCGCACTGAAAGGGCCTTGGTTAAAAGGCAAACAGAAGACAGTGCCTCCAAAGCGGTCATCAAGCAAATACTTTCATTCACCCTAACTGAGAAGGTTTTTTTTTTAAACCTTCTCTACCCTTCCCTGGAGTGTTTATTTTCTTATATTGTTGCAAGTTAGTTGTGTATGGGAGTAACCTCTTTTTTTTTTTTTTAAAAAAAAAAAAAAACTTTTCATATGAAAATATTGTCAGGGCACCTTTGTGAGGGAAATACTTCTTCAAGAAATTGCTAAGGTAATTTTTTGAGCTCCAAGCATGTCTTCTCTTTGCTTATTGATAACTTACAAGCCACAGCAAAAAATGGCCATAATTTGAGGCTATTTTCATAACCAATTGGTAATCCTGATCTTGATTTTGCTGCTAGCAAT
The DNA here is from genome assembly GCA_949677035.1 of Omphalea diandra. NCBI lineage: Eukaryota > Viridiplantae > Streptophyta > Magnoliopsida > Malpighiales > Euphorbiaceae > Omphalea > Omphalea diandra. The sequence goes on from CATIWR010151364.1 coordinate 1,245, forward strand.
TTATTGACTTCCCCTAGGCGAATTTATTCTTCAGAATCATTTTTACTTTTCTACTAGAGTTATGTCATTGGGGTGATATGAAAATCAACACCAGTGTACTAGGCTATAAGTACAATAAATATGGGATTGTTTGTCAATGACCATATATGATTGGGTTTGCCTAAAATTAAATTATTGTTAGGAGAAAAATGGGCCATAAACTTTCTATTAATCATTGGGCCATTTAATTATTTTGATTTCTTTGGGATCTTTTAGACACCAATTTTCTTTTGTAGTGGCATCTTGAAGTATTATAAAACACCTTGGCTGACCAAGAACTCCATACATGGAATTTTTTGGATATGCGTTTCTGCATGTGCTCCCACACGTTGAAATTCTTGTTTGTTGTCCATTTTACCTCAGAGTCGAGAAGATCAAATTAGATTGGCAGTTTTTTAAACTCTATAACTGTCTGTTTCTAACATTGATGATTTGTCTGTTTATATTTGTTGTTGTCCCAGTCACTAACAACTATGTACGTAGATCACTTTTGTTGTCCTAGTAACAATAGAATTTCCAAGGATTAACTTTCATGAATCAAGATTCTTTGACGATCCTTAACTATGTTTATGACTTTGGTGTTTGAAGACCTATAAAACAATCTCCTTTTCTTTTTCATTTCTTGTAAAATAGGCAGAGAAAAGAAAATATATTCTGACTCTGGCTTTGGTTCTGAAATTACATTATTCTCTTATATTATGTGTACTTAGCCTTTCCACAGTCCAAACAGGCAAAAATATATGTATGGTTTTAAAATGATCAGTTATTTTCTGTTTGCTTTTTATTCTCTTGTTCTGTTTGCTTTGGCTTTCCACAGTTCAAACAGTATGGTTGAAAACTGATCAGCTATTTTCTGTTTTGCTTGTAGATTTTGAGACGTTTATCAAGTATTTCACTTCTTTTATTATTTTATTTATTTATTTATTTTTTGCTCTCTTCAGCATGAAATTGTGCAGGTGCTTGTTTTTCAATTAATTGATTGCGGTTTGCTGCATGTTTCAAACTGCATTTTGAAAATGTATGCAGGGTTTGGATGCACTTGGAGTGGCAACATTTGATTCTTTAACTTCTGCAGCTGCTACAACCATACCATTTGTTGCTCCGACTTCATTGTCTTCAATGACTCAGGAAGACATAATGAACTTGAGAACACTGCGACGCCTTATAATGCTGTTGTCAGATTCCCAAAAGAATGGTAGTTCTGCTGTGGTAAGAGCTGTTGTTTATTGGAATTATAGCTTTTAGATATGAGAAGTATCAAAACTTGAGCTTCAGCTATTAGGAATATTTATGTTTCATAAGTTTCTTATGTGTCATTAAGTTTCTTAAGATGCATGAATTTGTGAGTTTATCTAAGAGTTATAAGTTTAGATGAGTTACAACTTTTGAGTAGAAATAACAAGAAGTTCAAGTGTTTTCCTACTTCCTTGTGTGAGTGCCTTAAGTGACTCAGTAGTATAGTGCCCACCAGCTTCTAACAGTAACAATTGAATACACTGGTGTTGTGTAAATCATAACCTAAAGTTCAATACATTATAGTGTTGTGTAAATCTAACAGTAACAGTACATATCATTCTTTTTATGGAACTGGAGCTCAACCACACACATCTCTCTCTCTCTCTCTTTCTCTCCCTCTCTCTCTCTCTCTCTCTCTCTCTCTATATATATATATATATATATATATATAAACTCTTCCTTAAATGCGATACCTATATTTCTAGGTCATGGTAATATTTGGGATGACAGGGTAAGATTACCTTCAGCAAGGATTAATGAATTGTTAAACTTTAAGTAATTTCTAATTGCAGATTTGGGCCCACAAGATAACTTCTCATCTTCATCCCTCTTTTAATCAACTGGAAAACAATTATAAACTGAGACCTAATCTATACAACTCATTTTCAGTAAATCCTTTTCTGATGAATGGAAGACAAAATCCTATTAGATGGCAATATTTGATACTTTTTCTAGTGCAGCTTTTATAGTCTGATTGCTACTGAGTTGCAGCTAATTCATATAGGAAGTTCAAGGGAGTATTGCATACAAGAATCAGAATACGTACTTGGAAGAAGTGTTGCCAGTTTTTAATCAACTTCCATCAGTTCAAGAAATTCTGCCTGTCCTTTCTGTTATTCCTGAGGTAATAAGCACATTCATGATGTAACATGTGTTCATTTACAAGTACTACATCAACATGCACGTACCGTAGAATATGAATATTAGCGGACCCATAAACAAGCACACATACACAAATTCTTTTGTGAAATAGGATTTGCACTTCTAAGTATGGGACATAGACAATTGCCGAATAAGACATTAGAAGGAACCTTTGAATCCAAAGCAACGTGTGTACGATACATGCACACAGTTGCATATGCGCAGGCATCCATTCTAATCTGAAATTGTTTTGCATTTATAACTCTGTTGCATATTCTGCTAAAGTGGTTCGGTAGGATACCTGCTTTGCAAGTATTAAGCTAAATCCTTGGGACCAATACACCTAAGAAGCCCTTTTTGGTCCCAAGCATGATAGTTGTGAAGAGGATAACTTTCACGAAGACCTGGTGTAAATTTCTGCAAACTTTGCATGTCTCTTCCAAATTATCATTTTACTGACTATACCACCTATTTATCAATATACATGGCAGCTGCCACCAGAGATGCAACAGCAGTTACTTTTTTTGCCAGCTGATCTGGCTGGAAGGTTGATTTCGCGTGCTACTGCTAGGACTATAAGGAGGATATTTCTTTGATGTCAAATTTGGCGCCAGAGCAGGGAGAAGGAGAAAAACTAGTAGATTTTTTTCTTTTGTTGAAAAAAAAAAAAAAAAAAATCATTTTGGCTAATGCTTAACCCTGAATGAGAAGAGGAGATGGAGAGGAGTTTGTCACACAAAGCACCTGAAAATGAGCAAAATTTATTTATATCTTTGGTATTTTCTATTATTTCACAGTTTTTCTAAATCTTTGGTTTGAAAGGTTATGGTGGGTCATCTTGTGTATGTCATATTAAGGGATGTATGATGTTACAATATTTTGCGTAATTTGTTGTAGAATAAGAATATTTGCAAATTCAAGGTATGTGAGGTTCCTTAAGAAAAATATATTTTATAAACTCGTGGATACTGGCCATTGACCTGATATTTTTCGTGGACCTCATTCAAGTACCAGGATTCATCACGCAAAATACATAACTAAGGAGTTAATTTTAAAAGCAACGATCAAATAAAAATTTAGCTCTCATGCAATTGTTTGATTGAAAAACCACAAAAATAATGAAAATATTAACATTCAGGAAAAAGTTTGGGTGGACATGCTGTTGTTAGCCTGTAGATAGTTCTGAATTTGTATATCATGCCAAAATTCGAGGCCAAGAGTAGGAGAGTTCAGTTCAGAAATTCAAGTCCAAAATCTCCGTCTTTGTTTTTTTTTTTTTGTTGAAAATAAATTTTAGTCATACTCAGCTGTTTTTTTCTGACAAAGTTTATCTGATTAATTTTCAACTTTTTTGGGGCTTACAAATGAAATAAAATGTAAAAACCTCAAAATGGCGCATAAAAATTTAGATATATTAAAAAATTTCAACAAACTGCAATTTTTTCTTTAAAGATAAGATATTTCATAAACTAGAAAAAGAATAATACAAAAATGTCATTCAAAAGTTGCTTCGTTAAAAAAATTTCGACAAAGAAAAAGAGTGCATTTAAATAAAAGATTACAATCGAAAAAATCCACCCAAATGAAATTAAGAATGAAAATCAGATAAAATAAGGTCATGAAGCTTCAAAAGACATTCGTCCTCCGTCCAGGCTCAATTGTCCTGCACCTCTGTGCCAAACCTAGACAAAGAATCTACAAACGCTGTTTAAAGTACGAGAAATATGCTTTATCGCCTCAACAGCAATCGAATTAGCGAGGACAGGACTTGGACATCAGCGACCAGCAAACCCAACTGAGATACTGGAGCGTACCCATTCACTAAGGACACAGCAGCAGCTGGGTCAGACTCCACCAGAATGCTATGTATGCTACAATCTTGAGCAAAACAGGAGGCCGCCACTTAAAGCTAACAGCTCTCCCTTCTCCATCGACTCATAGTGGAAATCTGCAGCAGCCTGCGATATCAAGCATCGAATTATACAAACTTGAAAACATTGTTGGGCGGTGGAAGTCATGCGGTCTTTCTTACAATAGGCTGAGAAGATGGAGCAGTATTTAAACCAGTCTGATTAAAATCGGCATGCAAACTATAAGCTCAACCATAAATCAAAGTTGTGTTCAGAAATCCAGAACGCGAAGAAAAGTATTTCGGTGAGACTAAACGCACCAATAGCAAAGTGAAAAAAACGTCAAGACTAATTGCATCCAAAACTTCGCGAACCATCATCAAGGCATCAAACAGTACGCGTAGGCAATTTTGAAACCATGATTGCACCTTGGACACTTGGGCTTTGCTAGAACATGATGGTTGAGCAAATTCATCCCAGTAGGCATAGTATCCAAACAACACCACTAAAGGAAAATTCGCACTTTAGGTGGCAACGATAAATTCCAAACCTATTTCCATCAACAAAATGCAATTTTGAATTCCAAAAATGATCGAAACTAGCAACATGAGATTTACAAAATTAGTTTGGAAATTAAAAAATAAATAATTAAGAGTAACTCTAAAAAAATTAACAGTCAAAGCAATTAATTCATATCCTAGCCTAATGATGGCCACCTCCAGATTTAGTTTAATGGAAGTTTGAATTCGAGATCAAGCATAGGGAGACCTCTATTGCAATGGTAGCTCAAGGGTTTAACTTATTATTCTATATCCACATTGAAACGCAAATGAAAAAGAATTTTTTCACCCTAACAAAAATGAAGTAAATAAACACATGAACTAGCACATGATGATTTTGGATGATGCCAATGGAGGGGCGAATTTCTTATTTTCGTTGGAAATCTAAGGCAGAAAATCTCATCCCCTAGAGAATATACAGTCGCCCTACAGAATTTACGTGAAGAACCAACTCTTGATACCATGCAACTGTTAAGAAAAGGTTCTAATATGTATGCTTGATTTGATGCTATTGCCACAGCCTGATTAATAGTTCTATTAACATCCCTAAAATACTCCTATTTAAATTTTGCCAACCTCCCATGAAAAACTCTCCAATTTTCCTCCATCTCTCTGTTCATGCTTCCTTATGATACAATAAAAAAATCTTGAAATTGTAGGTATTGAAACTATTGTTTATGTTACATTACATGATAGGGAACTGCTGCAATTAGCAATGTACTCAACTACCAATCTTCTTTAAGATCAATAATTTGCAATCTGGTATGTACCCAGTCAACTACCATGAGTGCCATTCAAACTATTCTGGATGAGTTTTCAAACAGAAATTCAAACATTCAAATTGCTGCAAGAAAAGAGAGAACGCGGGAGGTAACGGGGAATTGAGGAGATTTCCCTCCCTTCATTGCAAAAATTTCCATCCAATGGATTAAGAAAAATTGGAACTTCATCATGTTCACAGACAATCTCAAAATCAGAGTTATGTTATAGTTGTATAGTTCAGGACCATTAGGATGGATCAGTCAGATGACAAAGGAAGTACTAGATCATAAAACAAAAGTCAATTAACAAAAAATGAGGTGGCTAAATAAATCAAAGGAGCAAATCATGTTCGTTGGTAAAATACATGGTGCCAACCAAGTGAAGCAAAGAAGGGCACAAGTTGGCAAAGCCACCAGCCTCATAAGAAATAAAATATTCAATACTCCAATGGAAACAACAGGGTTACACAAAATATGAAACTGCAAAGCTAAAGAAACGGCTACACAAAATTTCTTTTTCTTTTCTAACGCATGATTCTTTGACATATGCTAATCACAAGCTAATTAATGTTACATGGATGGTATAATGCTTGTGCATTTCGCATCCAAACCTGGACCTTATGTAACTAATATTTTACATGCATTAAGAATTAGATATGAATAGATAGCAGGCCATTCTTCCAACTAGGAAGGATCCTGCAACAATCAACAACAAATGCATGACATCAGTTCCTTGTTGCCAAAGAGCCTGCTATTATGGCTATATCTGATCTCGCCGAAGTGCCTGCTGGAGTTGAATAACTTGTTGTCGCTGTTCTGGTGGCAATAAATTCAACTGCTCTGGTGTGAGTAACAGCACTTGCTGCAGTAACGCAGACTCCACATCTGATGGAAGCTGCAATTGGGGAAGGGAAACAAAGTAAGTTTTGCATATAAACAAAGCCAGCCTTGCATTTTCAGACTAACATTTTTAGTCAACCATATGTAATCATCACACAAAGCATAAATAGACACCACTAGAGTACATGGAATCATTCTCCCAGATTGAGATGTGAATGACGCTTTTAGAAAAGCTAGCTGCCAGAAAATGTCATTTTATGGTGAAACATGGAATTACTTGTAACAGTTCCATTTGCATTCTAGTTCAAATAGCCAGTACCATGATATGGATGATTTATTTGATATTATCCCCTGATGCACCCAAAAAATATAATTTGATCAGCATTTGAAGTTAACAAGCCATCATAAAATACACTTTTCCTAATCCATCCCAATTTCTACTGTCACTAGAAGAGGCAATTTGCAGCTGCTGATGATCTTCCACATTTTGCATAATACCCCCCATTAGGACTTGAACCCATGTAATTGCACTTTTTATACAAAAGGTTTTTGACATGTGTAAGAAGGGCTTACTACTTTAAAAGATCTTGCTATTTCAGTTTGTTCAAACAATGTTGAATATTCTTAGTACAGCGACTGAATATTTATTCATTTTAACATACAACTAGGGACCGTGACAGACCATAAAAGGCTATGATTATATTAGGATGATTATTGATGACAGAAGATGTCCAGCCAACCAAGAAGCAAGTGCCTGAAACAGTTATCATCAATGATAATGCTTCTTCCCTATAGTTTCACTAGAGAAATTATCAGGCAGTCACTGCCTTGCCTTGTGAACAGTTAAATGAATCAGGAATGTAACTCACAATATCTCATCGTGCAATTTGGGCCAGCTCTAATTCTCATCTGGGAGAAGGAAGAGAAATGGGGGAAGAAAGAGAGCTTCCTTTTAAATTTTATCAAATGCAAGCACAAATTTAATTAAGTGTAGCAATCATCAGAGACATTAATCATTTTTTCCCTCTTTTACCAAGTGCTGGTGCTGACTTGGCTTAAATATAGAATTATTTCTTTTCTTCAAGCTGACAATAATTGTAGCAAACTCACCAGTTGGTAGTCAAACAAGATCAATCCTAATGTTGGAGAGAGAGAGAGAGGGTGAAGCTCTCTGCCAACCCTCTACCCCATCGACTCTTTACCTCCAACAATCACAAACATCTCTCTCAGGTGGCAAGTCACAAATCAACCCCCCAAAAGTCATGATCCCTCTGCTGCATCACCTCCCTGCCTTCACCAAATAAACACTACTAAAAGAGGAGAAAGAAGTACAAAAAATCCATTCCCATTATCCATAACAAACCCTAAATCCCAACTCTCAACACAAGTCTTCCATGGGATCAAATAAAAGATAAAAACACAAATAAAAATAGCAGGAAGAACATCTATCTCAGCAACATTGTATGCAGTGGCTGCGTGGTGAGGGAAAGTGGTATTAGTGGAGTTATATAGGACAGGTTTGGTAGGGTGGTTAATGAAGGGTAAAGAGCTGAAAGGTTCAGGAGGTGAAGAAAAGGAGAATTAAAAGCTAAGAAGGGAGAAAGGACAAAAGGTAAAGAAAGCTTGATATCATTGTTTATCCAATAAAATTAATCAGATTTTTATGGTTGATTCAACAAAATTACACCAACTTCTTCTCAATCAGTGAAAGTATGTACTATATTTGAGTTATTGATTGATCGAAATTCTCTTTAGGTTTTTCTTTCATGTGTTAAATTTTAATGCTGATTTGATGATTTTATATCTATCCCATTGATGATTTTTTATGGTTCTTTTGCATGTGAATTTTGAACAAGAATTTTTTTCTTTTTTTGGATATGAAAAAATGGATCTTCAAGGAATGGGATCTGTTTTCCTGCGTTTCAACAAGGTTTGATTTCATTCTTGTAGATTTATCATGCTATCCACCTTAGAACATAAGTCATTCTTTTCCAGAGGAGAGCTAGAACAGGAGAAATTAAAACCAAATATAAGCCCTTTTATTATGGCTCTTATTACGGGGATCACCGCACCAGAAGTGGGAAATTAGGTGCAGAGAAGTAGTCACAAAATAAAACAGAATATATATAGAAATTAATAGTGAGAAATTCATTAATACATACTTGTTGGCACACATGATTTTTATGGGGGAGAAGCTTTAGCTTCGTCATATTATTTTAATTGTATCTTCAATGGTTTGTTGCACCAGCTGAAAATAAATGGTGTTTCTATCATTATATAGCTGCCATTTTAGATTAATTTTTAATTTGTTCATCATTTTAATTCCATTAGCTTATTATTTATTAAAATTGACTTAATTTGACATCAATGTTCATGGGATTACTTGCTGAGTAATTCCGAACATGCTCAACTCAATTAATCTTAGTCCCAATAGGGGTCGGCTATATCGATTCTTTTATATTAGGTTATTTTATAAATAGCAGTTATTCCAAATATACTTTATTTTTCTCATTAAAGTTTCTACCTTTCTTGGGTTTCTTTAAAACCATACTATATAGTTATGCATATTGTATAAAAGCAATTATTAAAATTATCATATTGGTTTGTTTTGATGTTAAACTATGAAAAATATTATTTTTTTAAATTAGTTAAATATAATTTATGAATAAAAAATAAAACTCTAATATTATTTGTGTTCATCATTGATACAATCATGCTCGTAGAACATTATCAAGAAAGGAAACAACAATATCATTAATGGCTTGGTATCTCAGACGTAGGACATTGTTGATGTTGAACATGTGTTTTAAAATGATAATCCTACTTAAACACATGAAAATATCAGATAACATGATCACATCTGGCAAAACAAATATTACTATTATGACTAAGAAATATCAATGAATTCATCATCGATGAAACGACATGTCTTGATCAACTTAAAACGGATAGGCATACATTTTTAAAAATTATGTAAAAAACTTAAAAATATCAAAAATATGTTTCTTGAAGAAAGGGCTGGCACTTTTCTTGAACATCCTAGCTCATGATAAAAAAAATAAAAAATTAGAATAATCAAGCATAGATTGAAGCAACACAAGAGACCATTAATAGGCATTTCCATAAGGCCTTGAGGGTAGCCTTACATTTATATGAAGTTTTATTCAAGACAATAGAACCAGCTCCTCAAAATTGTACTAATGATCAGTGGAAATGGTTTAAGTTACCTTTCAAAACCACGTTATTTTGTTACTAATTTGACCACGCTTATATAGTCTATCCAATGTAATTAACTTCTGAGTTATTAAAATTGTTAGAATTGCTTAGGACCATTAGATGGAACATATATGAAAATGAAAATACCAAGAATTGTTCAACCAAGGTGTCGAACAAGATATAATCAAGAGATATGCAATTTATTTATGTTTTATCAGGATAGGAAGGTCAGTTACCAATGAGAGAATACTTAGAGAAGTTCCTAACACCAACACCAATTAAAAGTAACTCATGGTGAGGCAAATAATGATTACTAATAATTATAAACTAAAATTAAAATCAACAAGTCACTAAGCATTTTTTTGAATTTATTTATTTATTATTATCTTGTTAGTGCTTACATGAATTGTGAATGATTTCTTACTCCTTATAGAGGGCAATAATATCACCTCAAATAGTGGAAAGATGGTCGTCAACATATAAAAATTTTTTAACATGAAACAATGTTGCTAGAAATGTGATCGAACGATATTTTGGTCTATGTAAAATACAATGGCAGATCCTTTGGAATACATATTGTCATGGAACTGATGCACATGTTGATATCATAACTGCTTGTCTTCTTCACAATCAATATTAGAAGGGACATGCGATATGACTCTTTGAAAGTTGTGTTAGACGCAGAAATGGAACAAAATGCATTTCGTGGACATGATCAAGGAAATTATACTGATGTGGCAGATCCTTCAAATAGATGGCAAATATGGAGAGATAATTTGGCTAATGAAATGTTTGAAAATTAGAGAGCATATAGAGGCATTAATTAGTATTTTATTGCTTTGGTTTTTAAGCTATGTATTTATATTTTTAAGTCATACATTTTTTTCATTCTTTGTAATAGACAATATCTGAGTTCTTTTTATGTTGCTTTTATTAACAAAATTCAAATTTATTAGTATCTAAGACGAATTGTAGCACATAATGATTTTATTATAGTGTGTTTGTGTGCGCTTGTGTGCATGCGTGGTGTGGCGTGCATACAGGCGTGCATGTGCGGGTGTGTGTGTGTTTGTGTCTATGTTAGTTTTATGTGTGTGCGTGTGTCTGTGTCTATGTGTGTGTGTGTGAATGTGCAGGTGTGTATGCGTATGCGTGTTCACATAGATTTTGATTTGAGGTTGTAATTGGTGTTTATAGCATGAATAACTCTAAATAAGTTATGAGTCAAGATAGGCAAAAAGCCCCTAGGAGAGTATGGAATAAGGACAAGTACAAATGCATGGCTGAAATTTTACTAGCAATGAATCTACCATGAGGAAAAGTATAAAGAAGGTAATTTCAAATCAGTTATTTGCTAGTGTTAGAGAAACGTATGACTCAAATAATACTTAAAAGTTGTTTGAAAGCAACTAATATTGATTCTAGATTGTTTTATTTGAAAAGACAACTTTATGCTCTTCATGAAATTAAAGAGAAAGGTAGTGGATTGGATGATAATGGATTTGGATGAGATGATGAGCATAGGTGATCAAGTTGTATTTAATGAATGGGTGAAGGTCAATTTTTCTTTATGATCTAAAACTATTCAATCTTCACCATTTTTATATGCTTACTATATTATCTTTTTTTTTTTTTTTAGTCATAAGGATGCAAAAAGATTAGTTAGAAAACCATTTTTTTTATATGATATTTTTTCTGAGATTTAAGTTGAAGATAGAATGAGTGCTTTTTGAGTGCTGCAAGTGTTGCTAATAGACTAGATCAAGAAAAAAATCAGTTTGTAAATCATGTAAATGAAATCAATCTTATGGATAAAATGACTGAACAATTTATGGGAACATCACAAGAGACTACATCTAGAAACATAAAGCAAAAAAAAAAATTAAAGACATTGGCAAAGTCCAAAGACAAGTTATGGACATGATGCAAAAAATTATACAAAATGATCAAGATGTAATGAGTCAAAGTCAATTAATGAATACTCTTGCACGAGATGAAAAGAGCGATAGAGCTAGACTTCGACAATTACTTGTGAGATTCCTAGATTGATTACATCAAAGATTTTACATTTAATGAGAACAATAATTACTGATGAAGTGGCCATGCTCTTGAGTTTGGAAGATGTGATCGAAAAGTTTGAATTTGTTAGAATAATCCTTAGTTTCATAAAATATTATAGTAACCATTTATGTATTAAGTGAAGATGCTACTGTAGCATGACACTTTAAGTACTGGATATTTTGGCTCTATAATAGCGGCATGTCATATATATTTTGTCGCTTAGGCCATAATAGATCATATGTATTATTATGATACTAGTAATGTAATATGAAACAACTATTTTGTGGTTTAGCCATGGAAAATCATACGTATTTTTTTATGCTATTTCATAACTTATTAGGTTGTAATATTTCTTATAATAATAACTAAAATTAAGAAAGTTGTTACTTTAATCTCTTATTAGATTGTTAATCTCACAAAATTTACTACAAAAAGTAACACATTTTAAGATATTTTTTCTTATTTAATATTGATATTTGTAAGGTTTATTAAATAAAGATAAATATTTATTTTTCAACCTCATAATTATATTATACAAATTTAATTTCAATTAAGATATGTTTGCTTTAATTTCAAACAAAAATTTTCTTCATTCTTAGCTAATACCATACACAATTAACTGATTCAAGGTTAACTATTGCCCTTTATTTTCAGATAATACTAAAAATGGTTAAATCTTAAATGATTGCACCATTAACTATTACTCTTGTAACTGTTATCATCTACTTTGTTAACCTCGTACCAAACACACCTTAGTAATTTAATCTTTAATTTATGAGATGATTAAGGAGATTTGACTTGGTCAGCTCATAATAAAGTCCATAACCTTTTGTAATGGGTGTGGATGTAACGCATGTGTCATCTAAGATCTTGGGTCTTTACCTCACCTTTCAAATAAATATAATGTCTAATCTTTTGAGAGCTTGCCACATGACAAAAAATCAATTACTCAAACTATTATTTTCCGCTACAAATATCCTCAATCCTTCTTACTCACTTTCCAATTACGTCTCTCTCTAAAGTTTTTCTCACTAAATACCCCTCTTCAAGATCTTCCTCATTCATTACTAGTAATCCTTCACAACTCACATCACACCATTTCATCATCACATACTTCCTATCCTTCCACCATATGGAATGGAGGAAGATTCACCCTGCCTCCAAGACACTTTACATGTTCTTACATGCCACATGCATAAGAGCCCATTGTCATTGCCTCCTCTTCTTCCCATATGCCTCCCTCTAACTCATCCCTCTCATTAGCATTGTTTGCACATGACACTTCCTTTCTCTTTTCCTCCACCACTATTTAAAAGAAATGCTCATCTACAAAGATCAATTAAAAGTTGTAGTTTTTTCAACACTCCAACACAATGCCTTTTCCACAGCTAAATTAATTTTCTTTTCTATTCATCATTTTACTCTGTTGCTATACTAACTGAAAAACAGAAATATTATTTACAGGTCAAAGCTATCCAGGAAACTGACTTGAAGTTGTTCATTTAGAGTTTCTTTTATTTTCTGGTTTCCCAGGAAATCTCTTTGCGTCATATTTTATTTTATCAGAACAGAAAGAGATGTAAAGGGCTAAACTTATTCTTAGCCCAAATCATGTTTTGATCTCATTAGCTAGATTGTGTTTGCAACAAAGTGCACTCACTCTCTCTCTCTCTCTCTCTCTCGCACACACACATACACACAGTCCCTCTCTTTCTCTCTCCACTGTCTTTAAGATTTTGTCCCACCTTCTCAATAGAAAATTCAACTCACCATGCCAGCCGCATGTGACATACAGTCCGAAGAGAGTAATCAGTGGCTAAAATTATTGGCTTGAATATAGTTCATAACTGCAATTATAAAATTTGAAAATGCGGCCATAATTGAAAAGGCACTTGAAATTCAAGAATTGTTGCTCATCAGCCAAAGAAAAATTACCAGCCAGAAGAACTTTGTGTATGCACAATATAGATATTCATGATGCTCATCATATCCACCAGAATGGTAAATCATGATACCTCATAAACGACCATTTGATATTTGGGAGATCAAGTTGTTCAACACATGATGAAAGGTGAAAGTGGATGATTATGGAATTACCTGAGAAACTTGTTTTTCAGAAAATTGCAACTCTTCTGGCTTAGGAAGTGGATTCGTAGGCACTGAACTGACTGCAAAGGCTTGGGATGGTCCAGCATTAGACACATTCAAAGTCGCCGATGAGGAAGGCATGTTCCTTCCATCATCCAATTTTAGCAGCTTTAAAGGGCGATTGACTGGTTCTTTAGAATCATTAACTGAATTGGCTTTCATATTCAAAAATGCATTATTTCTGCGGACCCTAGCTATATCATCAGAAGCTTGGATAGATCTATCAGCTTCTTTGGCAACTGCATCTGAAATGCCTGATGATATTGGGTGACCAGGCTGTTATTATGAAGTACATCAGATATCAATATAAACAATTAATTGACAAACAATTTTCACCACCATTTAAAACAAACAGTTGCATGTGTGAATATCAATAAAATTTATATTAGCCAAAATTCATTAATCCTCTGATTACTAATAAAAGGAAGAAAAGAAAATTTTAATTGAAGAATTTATTGTCTCTTGTTTGGATGAAGGGAAAACTAAGCGAATGAAAGTAAAGAGAAAGTTAATTAATAAAGCACAATAATATCCTTCATTTTCCAATAAAAAAATTCTTAAGGGTAAAAGAGTAATTTCTGTTATTTTAACTTTATGCTCTTTTCATTTTATAGAGATTAACTTACGGTCGACCTGAGATAAATCTTCTTTACATGTTTCTCTCCACTCTGTCGATTGTCCCAAACATGCAAAATACCTTTCCCTTTTTATTTTCTTTCTTTTATTTTCCTTGAACCCTCCTAAACCAAGTGTATATGTTTGCACACTTAAGTCACAAAAGTTCACTATTAAAAAATGCAATGAGATGTAGTTCATATGCATGAGAAAGGATACGGGAGAATATTACCTTGTACATTTTTTGTTTTAGAATAAATAAACAATTACTTTCCATTTGAAGACATTTCTACATATGTAAATATCTAAGCAAAAAGAACAGGCACGAATCATCACTAGGAACTCAATATAACCTAGCTTCTTTCATTTGCCCTTTCCTAATCTGAGATTGGATGAAACCAGGACAGTTTCATTGTATAAAACCAGAAAACAAAAGGAGAGAGATTGGGGGTTTGATTGTGAGTGTGTCTGTGCATGTGCATGTGTCACAAGGAGGAATACTTCCTATCAAAGAATGCATCTCTATTCCTTCTCTCATACTGGATGATAAGAGGTACTAGCAAAGTTATGGTACCTGGAATGCGGCATCTGATGGTGGAGGACGAGGTAAAACAGATGATTGTATTGCTGCATTTGGACCAATCATCTGAGAGGTATGCCCAAAATTTGCAGTTCCAACCTGTTTTCCCGCGTTTTGTAGCAATGAAGGTGGAATTCGTTGCTTCAAAGATGAGGAATTTGCCACCTGAATTTGTGCTCTAACAGAGGGGTACACAGGAGGAAGTGACAGACCTCCTGATTGGCCTGGTAAAATTGCTGGTTGCGGAACACTGCCATTGGCATGTTGTGGAATCTGAATTCCAGGCTGCATAGGTTGCGAGGGTGCAGAAAGCTGGTTTTGAACCAAAGAATTTTGAGGCACAGCAGAGAATTGACCTTGCATTTTCGGAACCAAGCCAGAGTGGATCCTCTGTGCAAGAGGGGGTAAAACAGGGAGAGCTTGAACAGCTGACTGCTTACCCTGCTGAGTGTCTTGTAAGGAATGGGGTGCAGTTTGAGCCGAAGGTTGCTGAATATTTGGCATCTGCAACTGCAACATGCAAATGCATCTCTTAGGTGGCACTATTGTTGAGGAATAACAACAATATTAATTAAAATTGGAGTTATTGAAGCAAACCACTTGTGGGGTCACCATTCCTAGCATTATCTGTGCCTGCAAAAAAAGTTAGACCAAGACAAATTGAAATTGCATAAGTTAAAATCAACATCAGAATATATCGCAAGTAAAAAAAGGTTACTAATACATAACTGAATATACATAAACTCCAATAAGCAATTTTACTGCCTGTAGCCAAGGTGAGAATTCAGCCCCAAGATCAAGGTTTTGTTTAAAAATAAGATACATGAAATGCAATGTCAACACCCATTTACTACTAGAAGGGATAGAACAGAGAGACAAGACCCCCCAAGTTCCATGAAGAAAACAAATGTGTGGAATAAACTCCTTTAACAAGAATTGGATAGACCACCCATAATCTCTATAACTCAATAAATATTTCACGAAAAGATTCATATATATTGGACCTCTATTTTATAGGACAGCTAATGCAGGATGAGTACCTGGAAAAGAGCTTTTGATAACTGTGGTCTTTCAAGCAATAGCTGGCGAGCTGCTTCCCTGTTTTGTGTGGCCATTACCTTAGCAGAACAGATGTAGAAAATACATCACCAATCAATGAAAAACAGGAAACCAGAGTGAGTATGAGCTTTATTTAAATGCATACCTTTAGCTCAGACATAATATCATTCAATTGACTCCTAGACATTTTGGCCAAATGAAGAGTTAAGGGATCACTGGATAATGCTGATTGACTCTGTAAACCATTGTGATTTGACTGAATAGCAGTCTGAGCACCACCTAAAGCGCCAGCCATAACAGTGGCAGCAGTTATAGCTATTTGGAGACCAATTGGCTGATGCTGAGCAGATTCCCCAAGGATTGCAGGGCCCCCGACTTGTTTCTGAGGGTCTGTGATATACAAATTATATAAAAGAAAATGTTGCTGGATTTATTCACGTGAAAAGGATGAGCCAGCAAAAAATTGTGGGAAATAAAGAGACTAACCAACATTTGCAGTCAGTCCGGGTCCTCCACGACCCTGCAAACATAACTCTTATCCTTAATGCTATTCAATAAAAAGAGGCATTTGAAAGAACCACAGATCAAAGATGGAAAACAGTGCAATGAAATAAAAGATAAGCAGATCCAAGTATGCAGAAATTCAGCAATACAATACAAGATCCAAGTGTAACAAAGTCATAGAAGAACATGCTATTTTCATCAATTTGGAATGCATGGAGACCATTAACCCATCATCTAAGGTCAAGCTGCTCTCCAGCATAACTCTGCATTAGAAGTCTACCATCCTTTGATGCACCAACGAAGCTACTGGTCTACATCTATTTACACGCTAAAGTTGATTAATATGAATCTTTTTGACAGATCAAATATAGTGTTAAGAAACATCTGTAGCCTCCTCTAGGGCATCTACTATTCAATATTCATGACCATGATGACACATCCCCAATCCCAAATTTTAAATCCTTTTCCACTGAATAAACCAAGATGTCACAGCAGAAAGAAAAGATTACCTTACATTCATTTGTTGCAATGAATTCCAAATATTCAGTGAAAATTTACCAGCACAGAGTCATACCATGATTCATGATTTAATCCAGTGTCAGCAAGAACAATGCAACAAATTATGACAGCAAATATCAAATCATACAAGGAATCCTTGCT
Source organism: Omphalea diandra (assembly GCA_949677035.1). NCBI lineage: Eukaryota > Viridiplantae > Streptophyta > Magnoliopsida > Malpighiales > Euphorbiaceae > Omphalea > Omphalea diandra. Next base: position 18,295 of record CATIWR010151364.1, read on the forward strand.
CTGGTCTGGAGACCATAAACACAGCAAACATTTTGACCTTCAAATAGTGACTGAAAACACATATGAGATCTGAAGAATAAATCAATTGTCAAACAGTATTTTAAATGAAAGGCATTGAGTACATGCTTCACATGAATCCAATGCACTAACACAACCTGGGTTGTGTTTTTCCCAATTTGGTCACCTCTTGGCATGCAATTTTTGCATGTAACCACCATAAGCTAGTTTTCTACTCAATGGAATCAGTAATACATTCTTAAATAGACAACTTTTGTTTTCTGTTAAAAATAAGTTTATACAAAAATATAATTAGCAATTTCCATATTTATACTTCTGTAGACCTGCATGATGCTTTATAAACCTATAACAACACAGATCTAATTAAAAAATGTGATCAGACACCACTTACAATAAGTTTATACAAAAAGTCATTTAGAAATTTCTGTATTTATACCTCAACCAAGTCATGTACACCTGTATGAGACTTCATAAATCTGTTACAATAAATATTTAAATAATCAATCTCCAACAGACACTAGCTGTAGTTCACATGCAGATCATCATTTGGTTGTACCCATTTATGTTCCTGATATACTAAATAATTATTCCTTTTTCTAAGACAACATACATATCAAAATCTTGAGAGAACAGACATTTGTTAACTCTTTTATAGCAGCAACTTAGAGAATGTTAAAAATTTATGAAAACCACCCAATTAACTCATTCAGCAAATCCATTCAAATTTAGCATCTGAAACATGAACATGCGTCTCAACCAACTCCAAAGATAAGCAAACGATATTTGCCTGTCCCATTTTGGGACTATAAAACATTGATCAGTATTTTATGCACATAATGACGCACCTACAGAATAATTCATCCAATAAATTAAGATTAGACCTTAGTGAAAGTAGCACAAGCAACAAATGTATAGAACAATTACGTAACTAACAGCCAGAAACACAATGTCATAAAGTGAAGAAAGCGAGCTATGCTAAGTGATAATGTTACTTCTTAGTGGATTACTCTTGCTAAGGGCTAAAATGGACTAATGGATTATGGTATCCATTATTAGGGCCAGAATCTGAAATGAATTACCAGAAAACACCTGATAAAGCATCTCGTTACATCATTCAGAGCCACAATTAAGCTAGCATACCTATCAAAAAAGTTGTCATATTGAGGAAGATAACTGCAATATGCTATACAAACCTAAAAGCTCCAATTGAGAATATTTCATCAACAACTAAAACAAAGTTATCTACGGTAACTAGTCAGGCAAAGAAACACCTCAATGACATGAATTCAGGAAAACTAAAAACACAAAAGAAAGGAAAAAGCTTCATAGCTAAGCCTTGAAATTACTAGCTGGGGTCCCTCGAGATACTTCAGGTTGTGATCATAGCGTTCAACCCCAAGGCCATTCCCCTATAATATGAACCACCAAAATAGAAGGCTAGGCCTTAAGGTTTAACTTTACCTGATCTCGATTTCTATCAGCATTTTTGTCATTTTCAGCGAAATCAACCCGTAGTTGCCTACCATTTATCTCATAACCCTGGAGATTACGACGAGCACTTAGAGCTGTCTCTTCATCCTTATACTCACAGAATCCATAACCTTTAGGTTTCCCAGTTTCCCTATCAATAACTAACCTGAAACAAAACAAAATAAAATATAAATAATTTAGAGAAAAAATATTACTGCCATGGGCAAATGAAAAATATAAACAGGATCAATTTACTCAAAGGCAGACCACCATTCTAAACCATATAATTTGTTGAATTAACATATTTTTCTTATAGATGACTATAATATTGGGTAGTAGATAACCTTGAAAAACACTTAAAAAACCAGCAATGCTCATTTTATAATGAGCCATAGACAGTTTCCATCTGTTTGTGTTTCTTTATCAAATTGTGACCTTTCTGGATCCTAGAACAGAAGAACAGAGATAACACAGTCTGAAAGTACACTTCTGCCATTGCTAACACACATTCGCCAATTTAACAAATTTTCACTAACTACTGAATATTTGTTTCAGAAACAGCTCGTCAAGCCACATGCATATTTGAATGATAAATTTACTAGTGCACCAGAATCTTGGTTTTGGCCATGCCTAATGGCAGACAACTAAACACCGCTAAGTAGCTCCAATAGCTACATATTTTTCTGGCTTGATGATATAAAACAAAATCCAGTCCTAGTTTGTGCAAAACAGTAATTCCAAGACAGATTGACAAATTCCCATCTCTCATGAGAAGAACTGACAAGTAGGAATTCCCTACAACCCGTGTCGTATTACATATTTGTGAACCTCTCCCAGAAATATTGCTCATAGGCAGTGATGAGCACACTGCATGCAGCATGATTACAATTACCACACAATTCCATACTCTTTTTAGTCAAGTATTCCAATTAAAAATGTCAATTCAGAATAAGAAAATGGTTTTCAATAATTTCCGGGGCAATTCAAACAATTTGTGCACAAAGTCTTGCCAATTTTAGGATTAAAAACCAAAATAAAAGAGTAGAAACCATCAAAAAAGATAAAACCTTATTTCAAATTCTAGGGCAACAAATAGGCTGCCATTTTTACCTGAAAGACACCACAGGCCCAACCTCTCTGCAGATTTCAATCAGCTGTTCCTCAGTAGCATCATATGGTATATTTCCAACTGTCACCAAAATAAATGAATAAACACACAAACGTTGAGAAGTCAATTAGTAGTAAAAAGAACTTCGAACCGAAGCAATCAATCGAAAGTACCAAAAACGCAGCGATGCTGAGAAGAGGCGGGAGTGGAAGCCATGTCAATTCTAACAATAGAAGAAAAATAAGTAGAAGAAGGTGAAGCGCTGCTTCATCTTCTTCCTTCTCCACATAACTCTTTTTTTTTCTTTATGGATCAAATCTCGTTAAGAAATTGGAGAGTTTAGGCTGTGTCTATGAATTAGAGAGCGATTTTTTTTCACTCTCGATGCCCTTTCTGTTTAGGCTGTGTGTCTAGTAATTAGACAGCGGTTTTTTTCATGTTTCTGTTTGTGACTCGTCCAGTTCACAAAACGGCAGACTGCGAGACTACGACGTTTAGCGGTCATCATTGAATTATTAATTCTTAATTTTGCCCACTTCAGAATTTTTTATTTTATTTTATAATTTTCACTCTTCTGATTCTTTGATCTTGTTTGTTGATTTTGAAGAACATTGACCATAGATTTTAATTTGTTTGAAAGGCAGAAAATTTTTATAAATTTGATTGTAAAAAGTATAAGATGAAAAAGAATTTGAAATTCCTTTTACCACTCAAATTTTTTAATTTAAAAAATAAATTATTAAAAAATCAAAAAATACAATTTTCTTAAAAAGTAAAAAATATTTGTTAAATTATTTAATAGAATAGAACTATTTATGTTAATATATTGGAGATGTAGTATGGTACTTTACTACATATTTTTCTTAAAAATTAATGAGTAAATTAAATATGATTTTGATATATTTTAAAAATACAAATTAAATAATATAGTCTATCGTTTTAAAAATTTTTTTAGTAAATATCATTTGTACGAATTTATTTTCTTAAAACTGAGTGCCTTAATATCAAATAAAACTTTTATTTTCTATTGTTTTTTCTTGTGTTTGATTGCACGTAATTTTAAAACAAAGTAAAAAATTATTTCTTGAAACTTTGAATTAGTTTTTTATTTTTAAATTTCTTATATCGATATAAATAAAATATTAAAAATCTCTTAAATCTTATTGCAATATATTATTTCATCTCTTAATTTTAAAAAAATACTAAAATTTTTTTAGTTTGACAATAATAAATCATATATCCTTTAGTCAATCTTAAATTATTTTTTTTGCCAAAATAAATAGAATGTCTAAAATGTCTATGACCATGAGCAACATCATTTTTCCACCATGTTAATGTTCTCTTTCTTAAACAACCGACTGATTCACTCATAAAAATAACAATCCAAGATTAACAACAATTTTCATCTTCTTTGGCTATTTAATTTTTATTTTTTGAACAAAAAAAGACTCACTGACTTAGGAGGAAATCTAGTGCTTCTCCACACATGCATACATAAGCGGAGACAATCAAGGCTCAATAGACAGTGCTACCATTGCAATAGTAAATTGCCTATGCATTTAGAGGTGGCAGAGCTGCTAGATGGCACGATAAAGGCACTTCAACCAAAAATGGCTATCAAAGAACAAAATGACATTATTCTTCTTGTATTCCTCACTAATGCCTTTTAAACAGTGCTTGCTAGGGTGATTTTAAGTCTTAACATAACTTGAGTTTTAAATATAAAATAAAACTAGTCATTGATTGAGGTGATAAATTAATTAAAAAAATTATGGTTTTTATTAAAAAAGGAAGCAAATATCTCTCCCTCATCTCTCTCTCTTTCTTCCCTCATCTTCCTTCTCTTTTTTTTCTCATCATCTACTCCCCCCAACCCCCTGCACCCCCCTCACCCACAATGCCATCAAATCTCTCTCTTTCTTGCATAGCAGTCGTTCTTTTATCTCTTCCAGTTGGGAATATTACGTATTACCTCTCTCATTGGAAGAGTGAACTTCACTTCCATTACTAAAGATAAAAGCTTATAGTGATCACGTCAATGAAGAAGGTTTCAAAATCGGTCTAAAAACTTTGTTGAAAGTGAATTGTTCATCTTCAGTTCACCTACTCTATTCAACTTTTCCTTCCCACCTTTTTCCATCTCTTCTCTATCAGTTTTTCTCAATATCACAACTCCTTTTTGCCTCTCACCCATAATGGTATCATCAACTCTCACACAATAATATTATCCCCTTCGCCCCATGCCATACTGACCCTTTCACCACCATCCTCCCTCGCACAGGTCCACATCATCCGTCGCAAGGGTAAATTTCACTAATTGTCCCTCAGCTTTAGCCCGACATACTTAATTGTCCTCAAATAAAAAATTATAAAGCAAAAGTCACTCAACTCAAATTAAAATTGATAGAAAGATTATGTGGCAACTAATTATCATATTTAATTAAAAGTGTCTGATACGTGCTTTAAAAAGCTAATCTTTTTTTTTTCTCTCTACAAGTGAAGACACGCACCTACTACTTTTACCAAGACTCTGAAAATGACCTTTCAACCTTATTAACTCTATTATACCTCTTGACCCATTAACTCTAATTGGATGTCATGCTCCATTTTCAGGACTTCTTCACCCTTTTTCTATCACCATTGCCCACAATAAATATCTCTCTAAATAATTGGACAAATGACACAAATTTACACAATTCACAAGTAAATAATAGGAACAATAACACATTCTAAAGGGTCATGAAAGAATCAAACAATGATGGGTCAGTTGAGTCCTATTATAAACTAAATTCACAACAATTAATCAAAACAGCTCCATATCCAAACCTTGAAAAAGGAGTTAACCGATCAATGGCTTAATTGCAACCTCTAGTACTTCAACAAATAACTCATCTGAATTTCTTAAACTCGCATGACCTCCACATACCAAAACCCTATGGCAACCTTTAATACTAAACTCCAAAATGTATCGCTCAACCAAATTACCAAAATTGAAACCGGTACCAGAGATATATTGCTTGATAGTCTTATGAGACCAGTAGGTATTCTCTAAATAATTAGAGGAGCAACCAAAGGATGAAGAGGAGAGCAAATAGGAATTTGAGTATTAGACCTTAAAAACAACATTAATAGGTGCATCCTCAATAACAGAAACCATGGTGCACAATGGCATTCGAGGAAACGTTCTTCCAATCAAATACCCACTCTACGAAGCACGAGGCTAGTCGAAAGAGTGGCGAGGATCGTCAAAAGAAATCTTGTCAGCGTTCAATGAGAATTCCAAATCTGTGTTTCTGGTCGGCGGCTTGAATAATTGCTTCTGGTGGACAGCTTAATCAACAAGAATGTCATATCTTGAACAAGTTAGAGCTCGTTTAGCTGTATAATAATGGGTTCTTGTTCCTATTCTAGTTCATCTTCCTTTATAATTTCTTCAATTGGATTTGCACTGGAGTTTCTTATAGTTAGAATGGGCTCCTTTACAACTCTGATGATGTCATCCTCATTGTTGGTGTCATGTCATCTTCTTCTTTAAACTAAAAAACGATACCATATGGAGGAAAAAATTTTGGACTTAGACTTTAATTTTAGGGGCTTTAAGAGAGCGTGTCTTTAGTTACGGAGAGAGAAAAGAAAAAGGATTAGCTTTTTGTAGCAGTGTTAGACACTTTTAATTAAAAAATTATAGTTAGTTGTCATGTCATTTTTTTTTACAATTTAATTTAAGCAAAGGAACATTTGGATTACAATTTTTCGTTTAGGGACAATTAAGTGTGTTGGATAAAAAATGAAGGATGGTCAGTGAAATTTACCCTTCATCACCACTATCCTCCCTCGGATTTATCAAAGGTTAGTTGTGTTTTAATTTTTGTTTCAAATTGATATTATTTATATAAATTAAGATTGGGATTATTTTTTATTCTATTAAATGTATTTATTTTGTTTAAAAGTAATGAAATTTTTTAATTGTATTGTATTGGTATGATGAAGAACGAGTGTTTTATTGTATGAGCTAATTATTGTTTTGGTATATAAGAAGTCCGAGAAATCATCTGAGAGCATGCACACCTGATGGTCCCACTTTCCCATTATTTGGTCACTTGGACAATAAATTGAGTTTGTTTATGAACTGTGGATTATCACACAGTAGTCACTTTTATAATGTAATCATTTTGGCTAATGAGCATCATACCAAATGCCTTTCATTTTTTTTGAAATTTTGTCTCAAATTAGGTATGATTATTAGGCTTCCTTTAAGTGGATAGTTATTGTGAAGGATGTGAACCAACCCACACCCATGTGTGTGTTTGTCACTTCTATCTATTCACAAATCTACTTTTTAACACTAATGGGTTAGTGACATCTGAAAATTTTAATTTTTTTATTATTTAGTTGTTTATCTATTGTATTTAATTAGAGATTAATTGTCTTTAATTTCCATTTGTTTTAGGATGAGAAATGGGATTTTGTGTTATGATTCTTAGGTTTATTTTTTAAAATTTTGTTATTGAGGGTTGTGGTTGAATTATTTGAATGGTTATAATGATTATGGTTGTTCTTGTTATTGAGGGTTGTGGTTGAATTACACCTGGGCAAGTCATGAGTTGGGACTTTTTTTTATTTTTATTTAACTGAATTTTTTAGGTGATTTGAGTATATAGATTATAGTACAAGTGTTGGTACACAAAGAAGATTAGGATGTGAAAGTTATGGAGTTCCATGTGATCTTGAACTATAGTTTTGCAAACCTAAAGAATTGTGAGTTTGTGCAGGAACAACAATTTTTAAAATCTAATTAAAACGCTTAATGATAAAATTTATGAATAAAATTTTATAAGAGGTATAATATATATGTTAAGTTCATCCTGTAAATTTGTATAACTTATAAGTTATGATTTGAGAGATATAACATGATATATACATATTGAATAGTGGCTGCTACATAACAACCATGGTTTCTAATAGGACAAGCAATATTACAAGTCTTCACTTTTGATGAAATTTGGTGGGAAATTAGGTTTATACGTCTTTAAGTTTCTTTAAAAATTTTGAGTCAAAATAAGTTGTTTTAGCATGGTGTTAACCTAAGATACTGTTGAGGGTTGTGGTTGAATTACACTTGGTCAAGTCAGGAATTGAGACTTTTCCATTTTTATTTAATTGAATTTTTTTAAGTGATTTGAGTATATAGATTATAGTATAATTTTTGGTGCATAGAGAAGATTAGGGTGTGAAATTTATGGAATTCCATGTGATCTTGAACTATACTTTTGCAAACCTGCAAAATTGTGAGTTTGTGCAAGAGTAATAAATTTTAAAATCTAATTAAAACCCTTAATGATAAAATTTTTGAATGAATTTTATATGAGGTATAATATATATTTTAAGTTCATTCTTGTGAATTCTATGATTTCATGAGTTATGGTTTGAAAGATATAACATGATATATGCAGGTTACCCTGACCAGTGGTTACTGCATAACAACCATTGTTTCTAATAGGAAAAGCAACCTTAGAAGTCTTTCTTTTGATGAAGTTTTGTGGGAACCTAGATGTATATGGCCTCAAGTGTATTTGAAAATTTAGATTCAAAATAAGTTATTTCGGTAGGGTGTTAACCTAAAATACTATTGTGGGTTGTGGTTGAATTACACTTGGGCACGTCATGAGTTGGAACTTTTTCATTTTTATTTAACTAAATTTTTTAGGTGATTTGATTATAGAGATTATAGTATAAGTGTTAGTGTATAAAGAACATTAGGATGCAAAATTTATAAAATTCCATGTGATCTTGAACTATTGTTTTCCAAACCTGGAAAATTATGAGTTTGTGCAGGAGTACCAGTTTTTAAAATCTAATTAAAACCCTTAATGATAAAATTTGTTGAATGAAATTTTACATGAGGTATAATATATATGTAAAGTTCATTTTTGTAAATTTTATGATTTTATGAGTTACAACTTGAGAGATATAGTATGATATATGCATGTTGCCCTGACCAGTGGCTACTACATAGCAACCATGGTTTCTAATAGGAAAACCAACTTTAGAAGCCTACACTTTTGATGAAATTTGGTGGGAAATTAGTTTTATATGCCCTTAAGTTTCTTTAAAAAATTGGAGTTAAAATAAGTTGTTTCAGCAATGTTAACCTAAGATACTATGGATTGATCAAATTAAAAAGAAAACAGAGGGTCATCCTTCAATTAGTTACATTGAAAATGCTTTGATTTTGATTTTTACTATAATTGCATATAGGGTTTAAAGAGATTTGAATATAGATTGAAATTTAGAGAAATAATGAGTACAAAAATCCCAAAAACCTGAATTGAGAAATTGGTTAGTAGCATGAAATTAATATTGTAGTATGAGAAGTAATTTTTGAGAACTCCTCTTTTTCTTCTTTAGTTCTCTTAGACTGATTGCAGGTGAAATTTTGGCAGTCAAATCTTTAGATTGTGGTCTGAAAAAAATGGAAAAGGGATGATATATTTATGACCAAAAGTGAGAATTGAAAACCATATTAAATAAAAGAAAGAAATGAGAGAGTTTGATAATGAAATTATGTGAATTTTGTTTTGAGAAAACTAATTTGTGCATTTATTAGCATCGTTAAAACTATAATTTCTATTTCAAATACAGAGATCTTATCAATCTCAGAGAGTACGGGCACTATGTCGATCACATCAAGGACACACTTCTTGCTCATAACCATCCCACAACTGGTTTTTTAGATCAGTCTTTAAAATTCTAACCTTGATTAAGCATAATTTAGATTGCTTTAGTTTTATGATACTCTAATTTGCTTTCTATAATTTGTATGTAATTTTTTAATAGTTTTTTAACTTTGAATTTGAGAAATGAAAAATGGATGATTCTCAAGAAACTGCGCCATTCAGCCTTAGGGCAGATGGTCCTTATTGAAGCTGCACTGGGAAGTCAATCACTGCCTTCGGTGGATAAGGAAGAGCAATCATAAACCCTAGAGTTTAACTTATATATTTAGCTAATGAGGGAGATATAAAGGAGGAAAAGGAGCTTTTGAACTCAAATATTAATGTTAATTTTGCTTTTGTTTGTTTATTATTAAATGAATTTAGAATGAATATTTTAAAATCTTTTTAGGAGAAAAAGATTGAAAATATGATTTATTGATTGAAAAAGTGTTTTATTTGCTTAACTATATCTTATCAATAGTTTATGAATCCTAATATCGCATTTTATTGTTGATGCAATAGAAGCTTTTAAATAGACAAGGTGTAAAACTCTCAATATGTGGCCTATGTCAGGTCATATATTTGTGTTTGATATTGAACATCATGCATAAGCAAATGTAAGACTAAAAGTGCAGGATAAAAATTTGTCATTAAGAAATAATCTTTACTTCAAACCATAAGAATAGGGATGAGCAAATAAAATAATAGAATAACACTTAAAGCAAAATCACTTTTTAAAGGATTAGTAATGCCATCTTCTACTCCAATAAATAGTGGAGACCAACATAGCCACATAAGCAAAATAGATCCAAAGTTGCAAGTTCTTGGTACAGACATCCCAAGAATGCTAAAACTTGTCATTTTTCATTCACGTACACTATTTGGCATATTATTATTTTTTGTAATAAAATAAGGGTGGCAGTATTGATCCCTCAATGGCTTATGAATTTTGATTTTGACTTTTTTTAGTTAGGAGGTTGATGGGTCTTTAATACATAGTCTAGTTATCTTTGTTTCTACGCCGAACATGAAATAATGAAACTGATGCGATGAATGTTTAGGATTGTCAGTAATTCCTTATAAGTTATTGCTTATGTGTTTCAATACGCATATGATTTCTAACATAAAAAATGATATAAAATTTTTAAAAAATTACATGATTAAAAGGTCACCTTAAATATTTATTTTGGCAAACTTCTTAATTTTTATAGTTTTCTCTTCTTATTTGATTTCTTCATTTGGTTTTCACTTTTTTCTCTATTATTAGGAGAATTAAACTTGCCAACTCCTTGTAACTACAAGTTATTTCTACGACTAATAAGTGTTTAATTGCATATTTTCACGATGTGAAGTGTGTTGGCCCTACTGCACCAAGGAGGGGTTGAATTGGTGGTAAATTTGAAAATTTTATTTTGGAGGAAGCACACAAGAATGAAAGGTTTAGAAAAAGGGTAGGAGAAGAATGAACACAATGGTTTTATAGTGGTTCAGGTATTAACCAACCCTACATTCACTCTCCAATTCACCAATTGCGTATTTTACTCAATCTCTAGTGTTTTACAAGCTCACACTCAACTTAGTGTTTAGGCTCACACCAAACCTTACAAGTGTTTTTTCAAAGCTCACAATCAACCTATTGTTTTAGGCTCACACCAAAACTTACAAGTGTTTTTTCAAGGCTAACACTCAACCTATACAAGAGTTTTCTAAGGTTCACTCTAAACTTATATAAGAGTTTTCTATACAAGGGTTAACTCTCAAACCCAACCCAAAAGATGTTTAAAGCTCACACCAAACTATGTACAAAGAAATAAAGAATTAAAGTTTGAAACAACTTAACAAGAGTTTTGGCATATATCAAATGGTTATCCTCCTGCGTTAACATCAGTTTGGTAGAGTATTTATAACCCACATCTACCAAAGAGACGTTACTCTAAAACTATTAACAAATCTCTAAGATTTGTTAGGCAGATTCAACATTAAATGCTTGTCAAGTAGAAGTCGTAGTCGCGAATTTCAATTGCAACTAAAAATACTATTTGTGTCTAACAGCTAGTCCACATGTCAGCTGTTCGTTGGTCATCCAGGAAAATATAGCCATTGTGTTCTAACCACTCTCAAAAGTCACAGTCGCGAGATATCAATGCCTTGAGAGTGACTAAGACCGCGAATTCTTTTGTGATTCAATCAAGGCTCCTTCAGTTAAGTCATGGCTGCGAATTCGCCTACGAATTCCTCTGGTCTAACTTCATTCATTCTTATAGCAGTGTTATGGTCGCGACTTAGGGGATACCGATTGTGAATTCCTCTGTTTTTTTAAAAGATGGAGATTTTGACTTTTATTGAAGATAACGCTTATAAACTATAAAAACAACACTTAAAATTGACATTAGAACTTTCAATCTATATTATCAAGATCAAAAGAGAGCTTTGACTTATGTTTGAATAACCTAGTCTAACAATCTCCCCCTTTTTGATTTTGACAATCTAGATTGAATATGCAAAGGATAAAAAATCAATTATGCATGCTCCTAAGAGAATGATTGCTCCCCTTCAATCCATACTCCCCCTCAGTTATTCTAATAAGATCATTATCAATTTTATCTCTTCTTTTTGTATGTTCTCTCTTTATATATTCAGTTAATTATCTCTCCCCCTTTGTCAAGATCAAAAGAGAGGAATATGAGGGAATAAGAGAGAGAATGATGAATATGAGAGGGAATGACCACAAACTTGTTAATTGTACAAACTCAACTTATAATAGCAAACATAAGTAATTTTGCACAATTGATCATAATATGTCACATAAAAAGATAAATGGATGAAACATAAATGTAAAATAATTCAAACATTTAAAGATCCTTGAACATACAAACTAAGGCTAGAAATTTAAGAATTGTTATATATGGCCCTAGTAGGGTATATGATTTTTGATGATTGAATTGAACATTTTAAATGTAGAAAACCTCAAATGCAAAATGAATTGATTCAACTCATCACACAATCAATCAAATCAAATCAAACATGTCAACACATAGATATATCAAGTAATAAAACTCCCCCTAAATGTATGCATATGTATTAGGTTAGAAACATAAGGGATAAGGGGATACATTACAAGTTTAGTATCCATGGCTTGATACCACATAACCATTTGAAACTTTATCCCTTCTTCATTGGCAATCTCCATCCACCTTTAGATTTTCCATGATGAGAAATTGGTGAAGGAGCCTTTATCCTGCAATATCAAACACTTTATTTTGGCTCCTAAACATATTTGGGTCCTTGGGGGTTAGTCTTAGAAGGGTCCTCCAATTTGAGGTGTGTCTTTCTAATGTGGCAAAATACATTAATATGTTCATATCTCATGCAATAATGACATTGAAGCTTAGACTTGTGAGTCTTTCTCCTATGCATAACCATAGCATGAGTAAAGGGACTTCTCATACTTGGGTGGTGAGAGTGTATGCAAGCATGAGTGATGAGAAGTAGAAGAGAATTTTCTATGATTGTGTAAGTAAGCATGCTTCTTGTTGTATATATAAGCATGACTTGCTCTTTGAGCTTTGGGGGGTCTTTTCTTTGCCCTTAGGCATAGGTGGTTTAATGCTTGGGGCACCCCTCTTCCCCATGACCTCAATACTTGAAGTTTGAGGTGTTGATGCTCTAATGAAAGTAGTGGTTGAAGAAATAGGTGAAAAGGCTTCATTAAAGCCTAGACCATGTCTAACTAAAAGAGGTCTTTGGGATACAATAAGTGTATCTAAAGCTTTCTTCCCCTTATGAAATTTAGAGATGGAGTTTTTAAGTTCTATAACTTCATCCTTTAAAAAATCATTTTCATTTCTCAAAGAGTTTAGGGATGAAGATGATTTTAAGAGACTTTCAACAGATTTTTTGAGTTCTTCATTTGAAGTCCTCAATTCACTTACAAGATTGTACAAGGATTCAAATTCATCCTTTAACTTGAAACATTTTTTCTTGTAAGTTTTCATTTGTGACTTATATTTATCACATTTCAAAGTGAGAGCTTCTAAAAGCTCTTCATCTATATCATCAAATGCATCATAATCATCATAAGAGTGTGGAGAAGTACTTACATCTTTAGAGGACTCCTCTTGAGCCATGAAGCAAAAGGTTTGCTACTTCATCTCCATCTTCATCTTCATCACTTGAATCATCATCCCAACTAGCCTTAAAGGTCTTCTTTTTTTCCTTGATGATAGGAAGATGACTTTCTTTGGATTCTTCTTTCTCTTCTCCTTTTCATCAACTCTTTGGTCCTTCTTGATATTTTGGCAAGCACTTTTTCTTCTTTATCACTTTCATTTGAGTCGTTTGAGCTTGAATAATCTTCTTGAGCTTTGAATGTCAAAGCTTTCTTCTCCTCTTTATGTCTTTGTTCTCTTAGCTTTTTCATCTCTTCATCTTTCTTGAGAGCCATCTCATGAGTGAGAAGCTTACCAATGAGGACATCAGTTGGCACTTTCCCAATCTCTGAATTGGACTCTTGAATGTTGCATGCTCTTGCACTAAATTTATTTAATAGACGAGATTTGAGAATTTTAGTGTTTACCTCATAGTTAATAAGCGTCCTTCTAAAATTTTTCATGTTTGTGACAATATATAGGAGTCTATTTGTCATTTCAGTGATGCTTTCATGGTCTTTCATTATGAAGAACTCTCACTCTGTCACATACATCTCCAACCTGCTTGATTTCACAAGAGTTATGCCCTCATGATAGTTTTTTAGTGTTTTCCATATGGCATGTGCAGTTTGGCAATGTTGGACTCTTTCAATTTCTTCTTTTGACATGGAACTTAAAGAATAGTCATTGTCCTCTTGTTCTTTCCATTTGCCTTCCTTTGTGCTTCACTTCCTTCTTTTCTTACAATTACCACATCTACTTTTTCAACCATCTTTGTTGGAGGCTTCCACTCTTCAAATATATAATCCCATAACTTAATGAGATCACTATCAAGATAGATCTTTATTTTATGCTTCCAAAGAGCATAATCATGCCATCAAAGTAGGGATTAAGATGAGAGTGGACTCCTTCCTGTGCCATTGATCTTTTCTCACACAATTAAGGCTTGAATTGAGAATTAGCTCTGATACCAATTATTGGCCCTAGTACACTAAAAATGAGGGGTTGAATTGGTGGCAAATTTGAAGTTTTTATTTTAGAGGATGCACACAAGAACGAAAGATTTAGAGAAAGGGTAGGAGAAGAATGAACACAAGAGTTTTATAGTGGTTCGAGTATTAACCAACCATACATCCACTCTCCAATTCACCAATTAGGTATTCTACTCAATCTCTAGTGTTTTACAAGCTTACACTCAACTTAGTGTTTAGGCTCACCCCAAACCTTACAGGTGTTTTTACAAGGCTCACACTTAACCTTGTGTCTTAGGCTCACACCAAACCTTACAAGTGTTTTCCCAAGGCTAACACTCAAGAGTTTTCTAAGGCTCACTCTCAAACTTATACAAGAGTTTTCTATACAAGGGCTAACTCCCAAACCCAACCAAAAAGGTGTTTAAAGCTCACACCAAACAATGTACAAAGAAATAAAGAATTAAATTTGAGAAACAACTTAGCAAGAGTTTGGGCACATATCAAATGGTTATCCTCTTGCATTAACATCAATTTGGTAGAATATTTATAGCCCACATCCACCAAAGAGACATTACTCTAAAACTATCAATAAATCTCCAAGATGTGCTAGGCAGATTCAACATTAAATGTTTGTCAGATTGAAGTTGCGGTCGCTACTACCTTTTCACGGTCGCGAATTTTCAATTGCGGCTGAAAACACCGTTTGTGTCTAACGGCTAGTCTACATTCAACTGTGCGTTAATCATCCAGGAAAATATAGTTGTTGTGTTCTAATCACTCTCAAAAGTCGCGGTCGCGAGATATCAATGCCTTGGGCGCGACTGAGATCGCGAATTCCTCTGTGATTCAATCAAGGCTCCTTCAGCTGAGTCGCTGTTGCGAATTCGCCCACGAATTCCTCTGGCCTAGCTATCCATTCTTATAACAGTGTCACAGTCGCAACTTAGGGGATATCGACCGTGAATTCCTCTGTTTTTCTAAAATATGAAGATTTTGACTTCTATTGAAGGTAACTCTTATAACTGTAAAAACAACACTTAAAATTAATATTAGAACTTTCAATCTATATTGTCAAGATCAAAAGAGATATTTGACTTAGGTTTGAATAACCTAATCTAATAAAGTGGCATTTGGAAGAAAATAAATTTTCACTTTTGTTGAAATTTTAAATATGTCATATTTTGTGAATATAAAAATATGCCTTTTATGTATTTTTGAATATCTAAATTATTATTTCTATTGTAATTGATGAATGTTTGGTTTAATCTTGTATTTGTATATTAGATAGTTGCTATTGTGTTGGATTTATTTCAAATAACATGAGAAATTATTATAATTAAAATGAAATAAAAACTAAAGTAATGATTCAAGAAAAAAAATACAAAGTATTTAATAACAAAATTTAGAGTAATGAATTAAGTGTTATTATTCTATTTTGTTGATATCTAATTCGATGGAGTCCTTGATTTGTTCCACACTTTTGTGGTTCGGTAGAGATGTTTTTTACTATGTACTATGAATTTGGACTAGTACGGCTAAATAGGATGTTTGATAATTTTGGAATTTCAAATAAGATGCCAACGGCAACATATTGCTTATTGGAACGTAAAAATGGCTATGTTGTATTTTGTTTATTGTTTCTTTATTTCTATAGGAAAAATAGCCATAACTAGAAGAAAAATTCTCTCTTTGTTAAGTTCGTTGGAAAATAAAAGGATTAGTAAAAATTAATACCTTGGCTCATAAATAAATAAAACTAGTTAATAGCGACAACATAATTATTGTTAATAGCGATCAAATTATGTCGCAATAAGTGATTAGTTATAAATTAAATTTCTAAATAATGAAAAGAAATTTGATTGTTATTGTTTGATTTTAGTGACAAGATTGCATCCTCTCCCTAAAGATAATTAAAGACTAGATATATTTTCTTTTCGCAATTAATTTTTAGCCGAAAAATTTATTATGACTAGTGGTATCGAATAAATAAATGACTAGATATATCTATACTTAAAAACAATTTTGTCTTAATAGAGGGATCCATTTAGATAGACGTGTATAAAGTGAATCGTGGGCATGACTTAAATTCAAATTTTTATTCATTTAATTCTCATTTCATTGATACTTTTACTATAATAATAGTGTATCAATACATTATTAAAAATGGATCTTGTGCAGTATTTGACTCGTAAGATTGGAAGAGAAAGGAATAAGTTAAAATGGTGGTTATAGTCAAGTGGAAATTAAATTTAATACAATAATATGTATAACACTATTGACTTAGTTGATGTCAAGGAAACATAATATCATACAAATGAGAAATTTTTTTGAGTTCATTATGTAAAATATATTTATTTTATTTTTATAAATATTTACAAATATTGTGATAAATATTTTAATACAAAATCACATCTATTAATTTTTTTTTAATTTAATAGGTTTTATATATTTCATATCCCTTAAACTTTGAGATTAGACTCAACACATTTGGTGATATTACAAAACTATTTTTATATACTACAAAACATAAACTGATAATATTATAAAATATATCATGATATTATAAAAATATATCTTAATATTACAAAATATTTATCAAGACTCGATTTTTATATAAAGTGATAATGTATAGTAGTTGATTTATCCACTTTAAAAAATATACTATCATATTATAAAATATTTGTCAAGACAAGAGTTTTATACTATAAAAGATATCTCAATATTATAAAAATATATCTCGATATTATAAAATATTTATCAAGATATGATTTTTATGTAAAGTGATTATGTATTATAATTGATTTATCCACTTTATGAAATAGATTGTCATATTACTAAATTTTTGTCAAGATACAATTTTTATGTAAAATTATAATATTATAAAATATATCCTTATATTACAAATATATTTTAATATTACAAAATATTTATCAAGACGCGGTTTTTATGTTAAGTGATCATAAATAATCTATGAAATTATATAATAAGTACAATAACTCCAATTATTTTATAATTTCATATAGTATTATGTATATTTTTTTATTATAAAATATATTTAGATATAATAAAATATTCTGATATTAAGACATGATTTTTATGTAACAAGGTCATATTTCTTTTTTTTACAAAATAATATATAAAATTACGTAAAAAGTACAATAACTTTAATTATTTTATAATTTCATATGACTTGAAGTCATTCTAGAAAGTAACCTTTCAAATATGACTTTAAGTCATTCTAGAAAGCACCCTTTCAAATATGACTTTAGGTTTTCCTTTTTGGTTGCTTTGATGTTGGGTATTATTTAAAATAGATTTTGAGTTTTGATTTTAGATTTTGATGGTGGGTTTAACGGATTGGAAGGGATGAGTGGTTGATTGTTGATGATGACGATGTGGGTGAGTGGAGTTGTAGTGGGCATGGGAAAAACATGTTTTGGCTTGAGAATAAGAAGCAATGTTCTAGAATGAGTCTTAGTTGTTATGAAGTCTATTTTAATATGAAGAATTTTATGGGTTGTTATGAAGTTTATTTTAATATGAAGAATTTTATGGCCAGATGTTGCAAGCATTCCTTTTCCATCTAATGTTTGTGGTAATTTCGTAAATGATATGGTAAATTTGAACTTAAATACTCGGATTCTTTAGAAATTCTCTATGAAATTATTATTTTATGTGACTAAAAATGAAAACTATTGTTGTTTCATGCCAATTTACAAATAAAAGAAATGGTTAATAATAAATCAAAGAAGCCTAAAGCAACTTAAAGGGATGTGTTTAAATAGATAAAATGTATGTGTGGGGCTGATCAACTATTGACTTTTTTTTTCTTTTTATGATTATGCTTCGTTATTGTTCATTATAATGACATTTATTTTTCTTTTCTTTTTTTCAATATATAGTTTTTGGGTAACCAAACAAGTGAAAATGTAAAGAAGAGAAACATATATGAATGTCATTATTTTATGGCTTTTTCTTAACAGCCAAACAATAATAAAGAGTAAAAAACATGTTTATATTATTAAAGTTATCTTACTCATTAGACTTTAATAATTTAATTACATTTTAATCAATTTACAATTGACTCATTAGACTTTAATAATTTAATTATATTTTAACCAATTTCTAATTGACTCATGGTAAAAGGTATAAAAAGTAATGAGAGGATATTTTGGTATAATAATGCCAAGACAAATGGCAAAAATCAGACCGAACTGAAAAATCGAACGAACTGATTTAATTCGGTCAATTTAGTTAGATTTTTTTTATAAAATTAAGTTTAATTTTCATTTAAATAAAGTTCGATGTTTGGTTTTTAGTTTGTTTTTTATATAACAAATCAAATAAATTAAATAATTTAAAATTTTTAATAAGTCAAACTAATTTAAGTTGAATCAGATTTAAAATACATGTAATTTAATTAAATCAAACCGAATCAAACTAAAATTCTATATATTCAGTTCCGTTTGATTTGTATGTTTATAAAATTCAATTTAATCGGTTCAATTTGTTCAATTTTATTAAAAAAAAATTCAATTTAGTTCGGTTTATAAAATAAAAAATTTGATTGATTTTAGTAAAAAACTGAACCAAACAAACTGAAGCGATCGGTTTGTTCACTCCTATTGAACATGACAAAATTTACCGTATCTCTGAGGAGGTTAAAAAAACTAGGAAGATCCTTGAGGAAATGCAAAAGAATTTGTGATTTGATCCTATATAAGAAGACTTATTACTAGAAGAAAGGGTTTGTTTCAATAACATGAAAAAATGATTAAAGATAGAAGAATATTTTTTTCAAATGAAAACAAGATTCAAGTAGGTGTCTTTACAAGACTCTAATATGAAGTTCTTTCACAACCTAGTCAAACAAAGAAGGACTTGTAATAAGATTTATATGTAGTTTACGTATGAAAGATGACACTATTGTTTTTTAACAGAAGGATATTGCTATTGTTGTGGTAGCTTTTATGAGAATTTATTTAGTGTTATGGATGACAATAGAAGCCATATTCATAATGAGGTAGTGATTACTAGAGTTGTGTTATTAACAGAGGATTAAGCCAATTTGCTTAAACCTGTGACTACAAAGGACATCAAAAGATGTTATGTCTAGCATTGGGAATGAAACAACCCCATGTTGCAATAGTTAAAATAGTATTTTTTATAAGCACTGGTAGGATATTGTAGGATCAAAATTGATATAAGTTGTGTTATATTTTTTGTTATTAATAGGCAACTAGTAAAGCATATTAATGTTATTGCTTTAACTATTATCCTAAAAGTTAGGAATCTTTTTGGCCTTAGGAATTATAGGCTTATTACTTTTTGTGATGCTATTTACAAATGCATCAATAAGGTGATTTGCAATAGAATGAAATGATGCCTACAAAAAATTATTCATGTAAATCAATTTGCTTTTATACATGACAGAAATAGGAGAGAATAGTTCACTAGCCCATGATCTGATGCAATATTATCACATAAATAATAATAAAAAAAACCTAGATACACTATAAAGGTTGATTTACAGAAGGTGTACGACTCAATTAAATGTGATTTAATGGAGGAAATAATGTTGCATCTTTAATTTCATCCTTATCTTATGACTTTAATGATGAACTATATCAAGACAACAATATTTTATATTATGATCAATGGCTCCTTGGAAGGTTTTTTTTCTAACAAAAGGGGCTTAAGACTAGGAGATCTTATGTCTTCTTTATTTTTTGTAATAACAATGGAGTACTTTTCAAGGTGCATTACAATTTGGGATTTCAATGCCATGAAGGTTGTCAAAATTGAAGTTTAATCATTTATGTCTTACAGATGATTTGTTTATCTTTAGTCATGGAGATGTGGAATTTATATAGAAGAACAAGATGAATTTAAATCACTTTTCTCTATCTCATATATGTAAGTAAATAATTAAGAAAGCTCAATATATTATTGTGGTATTTTAAATAATGTTAAAGCTAAGATTCTACAACACATGAGGTTTAGAAAAGGTCAGCTTTTTGTTAAACATCTTAAAGTACCTTTAATTTCCACTAAACTTAATAAAGATCATGTTGTCTCAAGAAGCCCTAGACAAGGGAGGGGTTGAATAAGGCAATGACAAGTTTAAATTTTTTTTAAAAAGAAGCAGAGAGAATTAAGCAAACACGAATCCATAAGGATTTATAAAAGTGTAACTTAAATCAAACCTACGTCCTCTCCTTTAAATATCACTAGAAAGTTCCACTAGACAATAGATTCTAAGTGTTATTGAAATATTTATACAAGTACATTTGACCACAAACCACTTAATGCTTCCCAAGGTGGATTTTCTAAGCACCACCTAAAAGTCTTAACAAATAGTTTACTTGCACTATTCAAGCATTTCCCCTAAAATAATTTGTAAGCACCATCTTAAATCTTCATTAAAAAAATGGTTTAAAAGTTATTTCCAATCTAAGAGTATCCCCACACAAGTTTATAAGAAATGTAGAACGGAATACTCTCAACACTAAAATCCTTTCATAAATAATTAGTGAATATAACCTTTTTTATTCGCCTGAGTGTGTTGGACTTTGATGTTACTGATGAAGCACCGTCAATTTTCTTCTTGAAGACACCTTAAAATGTTCTTTGAAGTTTTTAGATCACTTGGAGTATGTCTTACTATCACTTAAAACTTGTTCTTTTTAATTTTCAATCTTCCAATTTTTGTATATAGTTGTTGGTGTGATTATTAAAATCGCATTTTGACTAGAATGTTTTTACAATTTTATGAATCAAAATCTTTCAAACGAATCAATGTATGTATAAAATCAATTTTTATGTAAAATTGAAGTAAAATCATGTTTGAACTCTCTAAATTCAATGAAATCACTTTCATGATTTTATAATTTTCGGATCATTTGTTAGAATTGAATATAAACTATCTCTGATTATAAGCCATTTTTTAACATATTTTGTATAGTATTTATATATTTTGTATTGTTAACTTAAATGTGTAATGGACTTGAACTAATTTTGTTATACATTCTAATGTTCTAATATGTGATATGAACTTGAATCTCTTTTATGAATAGGTTCTCTTATGATCTTTTTAATGTAGTTTTATGTGTATTAAATTTGTAAAATATTTTATTTATATTTTTATATATATAGGATTTAATTTTGTATATGAATTTATTTATATTTTCATATATGTATAATTAAATTTTAAAGAGTATTTTATTATATTATAAAATCTCATGATTTTATTATTCGATTTGGTGATATGAGTTCATGAGTCTTTTATCAGTTCTAGGTTGAAAAGGTAAGTTTGACAACCTTAGTGATAAGACAACAAACTAAGTGGTACTCACATAGAGAAACATGTTGGAACTATCAATATAACTATTAGACATACTGTTAATAGTTGTTGGCAATATCACAATGATCATTGAATAAACAACGCCATTTTGATTTTGCTCCGTTATTATTAAGTGTCATGCTTTTATTCTTCTCTACCACTGTTGGATCTATAAAACATTCGTTGGAGTATAATCCATGCTTGTTGTGATCTTTTCAATAATTGTTAGCTTCAATCTCTTAAGTTTGGCTTTTGTGTGAATTCTTAATGGTTGTTGAGGATATTTAATGCCTAATTGTGATGATTACCATCTTTGAGATTTTTGCTTTGGTCATTGGAGTCCATCAAGATTGATCTTTAACGTTTGTTATGTATTGTCAATTCTTGTTGGTCTCAGTTCAACACTTGTTGGTATTTTCTTCCACCCTCATTGGGACTTACAAAAGAGTTAGAGAATCTTATTGAGATTTTTTAACAAGTGTTAATGATTCTTCAATGCTTATAATTTTATCCAGTGGTTGTTGATGCATATTTTCACTATCTTTGGGACTTATAAAATACTTTAGCCAACTCTTCTAAGCTTTTTTTTTTTAAAAAACTCTTATTGATTTCCTTTAATACCCATTAGTATGTATTGAACAGTTGTTGATAATTTGTAATAGTCATTGATAAAGCTAGACTCACTTTTTGACTCTAAGATTTGTTCATTTTGAAAGAAACTATCTGAATTTGTTTAGATAATCTTGAGGTATTGAATGAAGGGTTTACAAGTTCAAATTTAGTATATTTGCAAAAAAGGTTAGATCATAGTATCTTTTATTTGTAATCATCAACACAAGAACTAGAACCTAAAAGGTTTAATAAACTATTGTAAGGTTTTAATTTCTTGAATTACTTAGAGAATATCTACATGGGCTATTGAAAAATTTGTCTTATGTAGAAAGATTACAGCTAATGAAATCTTTTCTTTTGAATTTGCACATGTATTAGAGCATTATATTTGTTCTACCTAAGATGGTGATTGTTAAAGCTGAGAGGTTGTGTAAAAGTTACTTGTGAAAATTTTTTATAGCAATAAGCAAAGTGGTGTTATAGCTTAGGATAAAATATGCAAGCCTAAGTGTGAGGGTGGATTAAGGCTTAAAAGGCTACATGACTAGAATCAAGTTATTGTTGCTAAGTTTATTTAGGATATGCTAACGAAAAAAGACACTTTTTGGCCAAATGGGTCATTGTGAACAAACTATAAAATTAAGTTTTTGGGGTATAATAAAACCCCATGAAGCTTGATACACCTAGAGATACTTGCTGAAGGTAAGAGAGGCTAATTTCGTTTGCTATAAACTTGATAATGAAAAGCAATTTTTTATTTTGGTTTGACCTATATGGTTAAATAGAGCTATCATGGTTGACTTTTTCATCATATTGATATTGTTGATTCAAATATTGCTAGATCTACTAAAGTAGTAAAGTTATGGCATGATAATAGATGGCACTTACTTGATCCCTTGGATTAAGAGACTGTCTAAGCTTAAAGGTTTATCAAAGATAATATTCAAGTTCAAAATGATATAATAGATGCAGTTACTTGAAAACTTAATACTCATGGCCAATTAACAATAGCTAGTACATGGAATATTTTGAGAAAACCTACAGCTAAAGTTGGTTGGTACAAACTATTATAGGAATTAAACATATTCCAAGATGCAGTTTTATGTATCGGTTAGCATTTTATCAAATGATACCAATTAGAGATAGATTAAAGAAATGAGGTGTGATTGATTATGGCAATTGTATTATATGTAATAATGAAATTGAGAATGTGAGCCATTTGTTTTTCCAATGTAGGTTCACAAAGGTTGTTGGGAAGAAAGTACTTAAAAGTCTATAGAATTTTTTCGATGCTCTTTATCTTGAACTAGAAAATTTTCATGGTTTTCTAAAAGAATCGTAGGAAAAGTCTTGGTTACAGGATGAGAATAGTGACTTTTACATATTCTGATTATTTCGTATATTCTGATTATTTCATATGGTAAGTACAAAATCAAGTCGTGTTTAATAATGTTGTGATTTTTGAAAATCAAGCTTTCTCCTAAATTAGAGAAGCAATTATTACAAGATTTTCTCAAATTCATAATATTTTGCATAGATAGAAGAGAATTTCTATGTTTAGAGGTTTGTATAGCTTTTCAATAATGTTTTGTTGTTGTTTTTCTTTATTGTCATCTGTATTGAGATTATTTTTATACTAATAATATCATATGTGATTGATTTACTAAAAGAAATTCAATTATGGATATATATATATATATATATATATATATTACATTTTAAATTATAGATGATGATGGTATGATAATTGAAGTGCAATATTTTATAATAAAATATTTAATTACAAAGATCTATCGCATTTAACTATAAGTTTATGTAACACACTATATCATTAATTAGATTAACAATAGAGTGTCATTATTATTAATGTGTGTAATTATTTATTATTTTAGATAATGTTAATTTTGATAAAATTATTCAATACAATAATAAAACTATCACAGATAATTAATAAATTATATATATAATTTAAAATTTTATTTAATAACACAATAATGTATATATCAATAAATTCACCTAATCATTTTTTAACGGTAAAAATAATATACTACTCGTGATCTATTTAACATTTCAATTTGAACTGTTTGTTATAAGAATATTACATTGAAAATGTCAAATTAAAAACTATTAAATTTGTTTGACATATTATCATCATAAAAGAATTAAAACAACAAGGCAACAGTTCGAAACTGCTTTTTTCAACATTTAAAATGATAGTTTTTTAAAACCAAAAAAAAAAAAAATACAAGTTTCCAAATCAATTCTAAAATTTTTTGATTAAAAAAAATGCCTTTTCTTACAATAAGAAGAATTATCAATACAATTGCATCATTGCTTCAAAATCATGGAAGTTGGTATAACAAAAGGCATGGCAAATGTTTCACATATTGGAATTCATTTTATGTATATCTCATAATTGGAGTTCGGCACAATTTGCTCATATCCATTTATTCATCTGTATTTATTTTTTTAAAATTGATATGAGAATAAAAGTGTTAGTTATATTTTTAATGTATATAAAATAAGTTTTTATTTACTCAACTCTATTAATATATGGTTTGGATATAAATTGAATAAGAGTATCTATTTATCTAACACTTGTTTTGTTCTCATTCTAGTTTTTAATAGCTTTTATATAATCTTATAACGTGGGAGAAAACGTATTCATCATTAAAAACAAAAATTATATCATTATTTATGCAAAAAACTTAATTTTATTAATAAAATTAATTTATTTTAATAATAAAATTAATTTATTTTAATAATAAAATTATTTAATAAAATAAGAGTAAAATTTTATGGTGACGTGGTGGCTATGGCTTTTTCAAGAAACTATTTATTTTGAAATTTATATATGTATAATTTAATTTTAATTTTAAAATGAATATTCTCTCATAATTTATTTAAGAAAAGATGATATGACATTTTCAATAATATGACAAATATTTTTCTTTACAATACAGAAAATAAATACATCAGTGAAAATATTTTCATGAATTATGTGTAAAATGATTTAGAGTAAAAAATAAACTATTTATTTTATCAAAATAAATATTTATAATTTTCTAAATTAATAGAAGTCTAATAAATTATATCCATTACTATATATTATATATAAATTATAGAATAATTATTAATATCCAAAAATTTAGCCTTTTTAAAAAATTATAAAAATGGAGTTGTTTTTTTCTCTCAAATTTGTTATAAAAATAGTTAAATATAAGTATTAATTAAACTAATCTTCCATGAGTAATTGAAATCAAAACAAAGAGTTAATATGGTATAAAAAAATTCCTTAATATTTTCAAAAAGTCATAGAAAGAATTAATTTTATTTTTCTAATAAATTCTTTCATTTTATAATGAAATAAGATTATTTTTTATTTCTCAAAAAAAATTATCTTTTTATAATTTCAATCACTTAGTAATATAACCAATATTTTATTTTGCACTAAAATTAAATTTAATTGCAGCTCAATTAAAATAAATATTTTAATTCAATTCAAATATTTAATTTCTAACAATTCAAATTTTAATTGAATAAAAAAATATGATATAAATACTTATATAAATATTAAATGAATCATAAATAAGTAAAAAAATTATTTATCACTATTTTTTATTTAAAAAAAAAAAAAAAGAAAACTCATCCATTTACCACTCCACCCATTATGCAATAAAAGATTTAGAATTCAATTTTGTCAGCCAATATAAAAGGAAGACAAAGGATTCTAGAACACTAGTCAGTGACCTCTAGACAAATCTATACAATATATAAAAGTGATTAATTAAGAAAAATTTTATTGAATATAAAAAAGCATATAATTTTTAAAATTAATAATAATCACTTTAAATTTTAAATTTTAATTATATAGATAATGTTTATTTATAAAATTAATTATTAGTTTTATTTTTAAAATTTGTAATTATTTAAATAATTGAAATAATGCCTAAAGATATTTATTTATATTATCTATATCTATACTACATAAAAGTGCCTAATTAGAAAAAAAATTTTTGAATATAAAAAGATATATAACTTTTTTAAATTGGTAACAATAATTTTAAATTATAAATTTTTATTGGATGAATATTATTTCTTTAGATAATTAACTATTATTTCAATTTTTGAAATTTGTGATATTTGAAATCTATAATATCTATATTATATATAAAAGTGACTAATTAAAAAAAAAATTTTTTGACATAAAAAGGTATAAAATTTATTAAATTGACAAAAATAACCTTAAGTTTTAAATTTTAACTGAATGCATAATATTTCTTTATAAAACTAATTATTATTTCAATTTTTAAAATTTATAATGTTTGCAATCTACACTATATAAAAGAGTTGCTAACTAGGAAATACTTTTTGAGAGATAAAAGGTATAAAAATTTTTTAATTGATTATAATAATTTTAATTTATAAATTTTAATTGGATGAATAATTTTTTATAAAGCTAATTATTTATTTCAATTTTTGAAATTTATGATATTTAAAATTTATACTATCTATACTATATATAAAAAAGGCTAATTAGAATATTTTTTTAAAAAATAAAAGAGTATAGAACTTTTTTAAATTGATAATAATATAATATTTCTTTACATAACTAATTATTATTTTAATTTTTAAATTTGTGATATTTAAAGTCTATAATATAATACTTATAAAAGTAGCTAATTAGAAAAAAAAAACTTTTTTAGACATAAAAGGGGATAAAACTCTTTTTAATTGAAAATAATGATCTTAAGTTATAAATTTTAATTAGATAAATAACATTTTTATAGAATTAATTATTGTAGAAACTTTGAAATTTATGATTATTTAAATTAGTTAGAATAATGATGCTATTTTTAATTTTTAAAATTATTTAAAATAACAAAAATAATGGATAAAGATATTTATGTTTTTAAGTTAGTTTTATTTTATTTTTTAAATATGTAAAAAATTAAGATAAATATAACTTAAATTTATATCAATAGCCTTGTGTAATGGTACAAATATTGTTTGCAAGAATTTTTGTATAAATGTAATACATATTGAAATAATTATGGGACAACGATCAAGATAACAACTATTTTTACTAAGAATCTCTAAAATTAAAGATATCTTTTTGTATTCAAAAAAATAATTTACAATACGTTTCTAATTTATCATAATTATCAATAAAACTCAATGTCAGAGAATACTAAATATTGAAATTTATTTGCCACAAAATACTTTTTCATATGAGCAAACATAGGTAACCTTATTCAAAAAGATTTCAAAGTCTACCACACAAATTTTTGTATAATCTCAAAAAATAATAAAAGTATAAAAAATGTATACCAAAAATATAGTTTACAAAGAATAATTCTATTGTAAAGGTAAATTTTCATTATATATTAATTCTTTAAATATATTTATAAATAAAAATATTATCATAATATTATTTTGATATTTAAATTATTACAGTTAATATGTATACTGATAATAATAGATGACAAAAATATCTTATTTATTACTTAGCTTTTATATTATTTTTTTTATGACTCATTTAATTTTTAAATTTAAATTTTTTATCATTTTGTTTTACATATATTTTTATTCACTTATTAATAAAAATCATATTAAAAATTTTATTTTATATATATTACAGAAAATTTTTATCTATAATTTTAGATAATTTATTCTTTTTATTTATATAAATATATAATTAATAAATTTACAAATTTAATAATTATTTTAATCACATACAAACACACAACTTTGTAGTGGATAAAAATGACCCAAATAAACAAATAATTGCGTACATATCTATTAATAAGATTGCCTCCTACTGCTGTCTGGGGCCCTCCCTAAATGATAAAAAGATTCATTCTTTCAATTCAAAATTCATATTCGAAATTGGAAGCCTTAAGACTAAACGATGGGTTTAGCTATCTTAAACTCCCCTACACCTAGTGCCCCAAAAATAGGACTTCCATATACATCATTCATGAGGAGATACCTCTCCCCAGCACCCTCACAGCTCCGACCAAAACCCATAAGATAGCACAAAATGCTCCAAAAATAGACAAGAAAATGAAACCCTTGTGTATACCAATCCTCCTAGTATTCGCAGCGTGATTATTAGCATACAGATGATCAGCACTGATATTGCAGCTTTTGAGATTCATTGTGATCCTGCTGAAGCTAGACATTCGCTCAAAAGCCTTATTGACCAAAGGACTTTCTGAAGCTGATGCAGGAGTAGTAGGTATTGACTCAACAAAGGCCCATAAAGCAGAAGAGAGCCAACCAGAAGTGGCACCATCCTCTCCGCCAGTTTGATTTTCATTTGCTCCAGTAGGATTACTGGTAGATTCATTTACAACACCTGAACATGACCCAAATGACCAAAGACTTAGACATCATCACATCCTAGCAATAGGTTTTAATTAACATACAAAGAAAATATTTGAACGAAAGCTCTTGAATCTGGCTCAAAGTCCCACTTTCACATAGGCTTTGTGCCTTGAGGACCATCCATCTGATCAAGAGCTCTAAATGGAAGGGCTCGCAAGACAGCAACTTCGTCGAAAAGAAAAGCAAAACTCAGTGAAAATGAGAACGAATATACTGATACTAAAATTCTAACCGCTTTATACCTGAAATTGGTTGAGAAAGAATCTCATAAATAGGTTCTGTAGTAGTGATGACACTGCTTCTCTGATCACTCACCCACAGCTCATCTGTACCAAATGCTGAAGGCTGAAAGTATTCTATATCATTCATTGCTGAATGTGGCCGTAACTGGTAGTCCACCTGATTTGGCATTGAATCAGCCTGCAATTGGAAACCAACTTCATTTACCTGTGAAACTGTTTCCTGGCCAACATGATCCATTCCTTGCAAAAACAAGGCGGCCTCCTGATAGAGATCAAGCTCACCCAGTCCATTAAAATCATCAAAACCCAAGTCCTCTGCAGGTCTCTCTGTGTTGGATAATATAGACTCCGGACCAATGAGATCATCAATTTCCAGGTAATCATCTTCGCAGAACTGTAGTGCTTGTTCGAAGTTATTAGGAACAGATGTGACTTCGACTGCTTCAAGCGGCTGCAGTTCAGAGGTAGCTGAACCCTGCATATCATATTGCTGGCCACTTGTAGGAGACACAGAGATTGGCTCAGGAAAGAAGCGTTCTCTAAAGGATGGATCCACCAGTGTACTTTGCGTCTCCTCTTCAGCAGCAACCTGAGATTTTACATACGTCAATAAAAAACACACACAAAATAAAGAGATGAGAGCAATGTAACTCTATTATGTAACTTTCTTTTTGCATGATAGAAACAAATTTATCTCATCAATTAGTGATGTTCGCATATGTGCAAAATCAAGGTCATTTACTATTTAGCTTTTAGACACATATTGAGCAGGAGTTAAATGCCATGTCAACACATGACGCACCAGCAAGATGTCATCGGCAATATGTTTTTTATTAGTTGAGGGACAAAATGAAGGAAATAAATAAGAGAAAAATCAATATACAACTGACCTGGTGTAGCCCATTAGAATAATCACTGATTTGTGACTGGTCAAGTGGATTTTCAACAGCAATTTGATTCATGAAGTCCTGGAGATCATCTAATGGTTGCTCCACTTGAGCAATAGCCTTCATATTGTCAACAGGAGGCATGACCGCATTCTGACAGTTAACAGGGGTAACAGAGTTATTCATATCTGCATATTCATCATCAGGCCACTCTTCTTCCTTAAATGGTGCTCCATACTGCTCACCATTCTTAGGACCAGGTCCACTTTTTTTGTAAACCTTGTTAAGTGCATAATAATCCTATCACAGAAGAAAGGTTTTAATTAGCGTGAAGATGCAATCAATAAGCAAAAACAGAATAAAGTAATGCTGTATACCTTTACATTTGGACATCTTTTGAGCTCCTCTTCGTCCAAAGTGTATTCATGCATCACCCAGTCAGTTCTCTCACCACTAGGAGCACGGCCTCTATAAAAAACTAAGGTCTTCTTTACTCCAACATTCCGAGAACTGCACACAACATTACGGTCCTTTCCCGTTGCTTTCCAATACCCTTGCCTAGTCGCCCTATTTGACCTTGCTCCATTAGGATACTTCCTATCCCTTGCACTGAAGAAGAACCATTGCCTATCTCCAGTCTTCAATATGGATTGCCCTGTAAATGAT
Organism: Omphalea diandra; assembly: GCA_949677035.1. Lineage (NCBI taxonomy): Eukaryota > Viridiplantae > Streptophyta > Magnoliopsida > Malpighiales > Euphorbiaceae > Omphalea > Omphalea diandra. Next base: position 48,868 of record CATIWR010151364.1, read on the forward strand.
TTCCATTTCAGTAACAGATAATAAGCACAAAGATCAAAATATCACATTGCTTTTAACATAAAAAACAATAAACGAATCATCATACATGTACCTTAACCCAACCAAACATTTTTCCCCACATCAAAATACAAGAAGTGAATTCTACAAACATAACCATCCTAAGGGTAGTTTCACAACTGAGTAAGACCTAACTTTTGACACACAAAACTAACAAACAAACTGATACCAAAACCTCTACACATATAAAACCAGAGGATAAAAGCAGAACCGATTTGTTGACATCATTAGGTTCGTCCACAGAAGGTATTCAGAATACAGTTCAATACACCCAAGACAACGCAAACCACAAAAACATTGATGTAACAAACACCGATCCCTACAAAAGCCAAAAAACAGTCCCATAGAAAAGTGAAAACCATGAAAAATTATACCAAAACAAATTAAACATTATCCGATTCAATTAACAGCTAACACTAATCTAATCTCTAGAGAAAAAGATACAGAACACAATTTTTTTCAGAGAAATAACCAACCAGGGTTCAATGCTTTACATCAAATTTACATCAAATCAAATTAAGAACTGAACAAACAAAATTAACAAAGAATCACATCCAACCAATAAGTCAACGCAAGAAAATACCAAAGACAACCAAATTTTATTTTCAAAAGACAAACTTTGGCAAAATATAATCGAATCAAACGACCAGGGGTAAAATGAAAGCAGATAATACAATACAGATGTGATAATTACCAGGCAGTTCCTCAGGATCCCACTTATAGACATCGAGCTCGCGAATAATATCAAGTCTTAGCCTTCTCTTACAGATTTTCCTCTTCAAGTAATACAGCACCAGCTCCTCATCCGTAGGGTGGAACCTAAACCCAGGTGGCCACACATCATCACCCAAACATGAAGCCGCCATCACCGTCATCGATCACGCTCTACTAACCACACTTAAACCCCTCTCCAAATCCAACCAAAAAACGCCAAACCAAGAAATACGCAATTTGCTTTTCGATCAGGGGAAGACGAAACCTACATGATTGGATTAGAGTTTTTGTGGATTTTTTATCTATGTCAAGATAAGGGCAAAAATATGATTTTTCTTTTTTTCTTTTTTCTTTTGTTTGGCGCTGGATTGTTGGTCAAGCAAGAAATAGGTATTTATGGTGGGCTCTGTTTGGCTGAGACTGACTTATAACCAGCTGTGATGAAGGTTCGAAGAAGGTTACGGTGCTATTAGTTAATGAATTCTTGGCGGGGTTTTGGTTGGGTGGAATACTGAGCAGTGTAGGCGTGAGTGATGATTCGTGAAACTCTCGCGGGAGTTTTGGATTGATCACCGGAATTCAATAACTACTGGACAATATGTATTTTATTAATATTATTTAAAATATTTATATAAAATATGTGATTAAATAAATAATATATAGAAATTGTTTTCTCATTTTATATGTCAGTAACATATTTTATATTTTTAAATAAATTTTTATTTTAAACTATAATTATTTTAATTAAATAGTTTCATATGAAAATTCTAATCATTTATATATTAAATAATTAGCTTCATACATATTGAATTTTTAATTTTAAGTAAATAATTAATTGATAAATAGCAATTGTTTATCTGAAATTGAATCCGATACTATAATTAATTATATATTAATTTAAAATTAAATTATAAAAAGTATAATATTATCATGTCCAGTGTAATTATAATTGTTATATTTAATTCAAATATTACAAAATAAAAAAGTGACTTATATTACTTTAATACTCTATTTTTGATATATTTAAGTTAATTATATAGATATATATTACAACAAAATACACATGATAATCAAATTAATATGAAATAAAATTGTAAAAAATACTTTAGAATATAACATATTATAGATTATAATAAAATATTCAAGAAAATAAAACATTAAAAAATAATTTATTCTTTTTGTTTGAACTATAATTAGCCAACTTGAATTGTATATTATAATTTATTATAAATAAAATTATACTTTATAACTTAGTATATGATAATATATATAATGAAATTTTGACAATATTGTATTAATTAAGGAAATAATAGTTTATTTCACTTTTAAACTTCTCTATAATTATATAAAACTAATTTTCTATCTTTTAGATAGAAAAATACTTTATCATATTTATGAAAAAGTAATGGGCATTGTCAATTTCTCAAAAGAAAATAGTTAAAGAAAATTAAATATCATTGTTTAGTTGACACAAGAATATTATATTCTCAAAAAGTTATTTTTCTGAATATGTGGACTATACTACTTATTTTTTCATCTATGTAAAAACTTATTTTCTATCATTTTCTCATATACATGAAAAATTTATTTTCTCATGTCAATTACAAATTATATAATTATATATAGACAATTATATCCTTAATTATATAATTATATATATATATATATATATATATATA
>CATIWR010151396.1:0-146447 GCA_949677035.1 Omphalea diandra
TCTTTTTCTATCATGTTCTAGCCTCCCCTGCATTATATTTAAGCCCATAAGATTTTGAGCTCTTTTGACAGAGTTATGGCCCCTTGTTACTAATTATTAAGTCCCCTCCTCCTATTAACCATGGCTATTGTAGAAAAAATATATATATTTTTAGAAAAGTATATTTTTTAACTTTATTTTATTTTAATATTTCTTTTTAACTTTGTTTTATTTTTTTCTTTTTTGAATTGAAAAATTAACATCTAGCGATATATTAGAGTTATGATCAACATATGCATGGCTTGTTTCGAATAAATTCTAAAACCATATATTTTTAGAAAAGTATATTTTTTAACTTTATTTTATTTTAATATTTCTTTTTAACTTTGTTTTATTTTTTTTTTCTTTTTTGAATTGAAAAATTAACATCTAGCGATATATTAGAGTTATGATCAACATATGCATGGCTTGTTTCAAATAAATTCTAAAACCATATATATATATATATAATTTTTACGTGGCTTATCAAAATAATGGTTGAAAAATCTGTCAACAATATAAATTGATCAATCAAAACTCACTGAAAAACTATAACTTGAAATTAATTCAATTTAAAATTAATTTAACCTGAATTCACTTATTTTGACTCATTTATCACTTTTAATTATAGAATTTAAATCCAATCAAGACAAACCTAACTAAAAAAATTAAAAAATGTTTCAACATCAATATTGTCATATATATTAAGAGCTCATTTGGTTCAAAAAAAATTATTTTAAAATTAGAATCAAAATAAGTGATTTTGATTGTTATATTTGATTTTGATTTTTATGTTCGGTTCACTTAAACATATTAGAATCTAAGTTTATTCCTCCAAATAGGAGAATCATCTATGTTTTCCTTCTCCTAGGGAATGGGACTTTCATTCAATGTAAACATATTTTATTTGATCAATCTAATGAATATTGAATATATGATATATAATATGAAAATTAAAATATAAAATAAATTATTAAAATAATATAAAATAAAAATTTTAAATAATAATATAAACAATAATGAAATATATATTTTATTAAAATATTAAATTAAAAATAAAAAAATCCATTCTTAGTTATAATATATATAAATCTTTATTTATTATCAATTTTATTATCATAAAAAATAAATAAGAAATTCAATTTTGATTCCTCTAATGAACCAAACAGTCAAACAAAATAATGCTTTTCTTTTTTTATTCCACTCAATTATCTTTTCAAAATCTTCTAAGGAACGAGGATTTGAATCTTTCATTAGATGATGGCACACGACTTTAAAGAATTTGAACAAGTAGACGGTGGCAAGCTTATATCAGAAATTAGAGTCATTTGTGGGTAATTTCTGAAAATCTGCAATAAGTTGATCTTTGAAGGGATTTACATACACTCAATCTTTCTGATTTAGATTAATTTACTTATCACCTTGCCTTCTATTTCTTCTCTGAGATACAAAGAGCCTATACAATAAAAATGAAACTCGTAGAATATTTGCAAGAGCTATTGATGATATGATATGGTTAGCTTGAGCAGTTGATTGGGTAGTGAGTACAGGAGTGACAGCTAATATTTCCTTGTAGTTGGTACGAATCAAATGTACTTTTTCAAGCATGTGCACCTACATATTGTAGCATACCTATAACTTGTTTTCCTATTTCTATATTTTATTTATCATCACTTGAACAACCATTGATCCCTACCTTAAACCATAGTCTTTTCTACATGAATGCTATAATTTTATTTTATTTTTTTTATCTTATATCCAATAGTTTTAGCAAATAGTTAGCTATGCATTTCGGGTAGCACAGTTGGTGAAAAAATAGTTAAAAGAATTCCATACTTTCTTTAATCACTTGATCAATATTATTAACGAAAAAAATATATCCAAATATGTATAAATTTTGTTTTTTCAAGTATTTAAGAGAAAGGTATTGCCAAGTTAGTTGATATGTTAATCGAGATTAAAATTTTCTCAAAAACTCAAAAAAAAAAAATAAGGAAGAACTAATTCTTGGAGTTATTACAGCATACCAATACAAGTGTATCTATAAAATTGCCTAGAAAAATGTTTAATCTTTATTGATGTTGTTAGTTATGGAATTATGTTGTTAACAACTTAATTGGTGGGATTATTAAATATGGCAGTTTCTAATTCAACTTGAAAACTCAATCTGAATCCAGTTAAAAAAGTGTCTCGAAATGGTGCCCAATATGAACTGTCCAAATGAATGAATATTTAGCAAGCAAAAACAACAATCTGAAAATGAACATTTCAACTTCAAGATCAAGTTTTTCCATTATATCAGGTTCAAACCATATATGATTCAAGAGAAAATCCATAATGATTCAAAAATTTTCATGTTAAATTCGACTATAACTTGATCTGTGAATTAGTTCAAATTGATTCAATTGATAGATAAATTCAAATTATTTGATTTAAATTATTGAAATATTTAAAATTTATTAAAATCAAGATAATATTTTTATTTAAAAAATCAAAATTATGAGTGATACGATATGAAATCCAAAAGCAAGCTGAATTTTTTTTTTTATGCATTTTAATCCAATGACTCGACTTTATTTATTTATAACTCAAAGTGACTTGATCCAAATCTGTTAAAAAAAATGATTGAAAATTAAATGATCTAAAATTGACTCAATCTAAACTTATTTGATCCGATCCATTTGTCACATATAAAGATTATTGACCCCAAAATATGTATTACATTTTATTTGTATATCCTAATTTAGCATATAATTTTTTGTATAAATAGGGGCTATAATATTTGTACAAAATACAGTAAAAAATACAATAGCATTTGCATATTATTTCTGCCATTCTTGTTTTGTTCTTTGATTTCTAATAAATCCAAAAATTTACTCAATACTGCCGCAATTATTTCAAAAGAAATAAAATTAAATGAAAATACTTACATAGGGACCAATATGATAACTATATTTTTGTTAAATGAGAATATGAATGTGTTTATATTAAAAAAATATAAAGATAAATTTATTCGACAATTATAATAATTATTTTATATCATTATATTATTAAATGAATATAAAAATGGATCATGAGTAATTCTATGCTTCTCTGGATGTGTTGCACGAACTATCAGATAAATGGCACACACCTGCAATGTTTTATAGTTAGACAATAAATATGCAATTAATTATGTTATATGTGCCACTCATTAAATAATTTAATATAATATATCCAGAGTAATAAAATATTTTTCAAGGGATAATAGGTAATTTTATTTTTTTTTTCAAAATTTGAAATGCTTACAGCAGAGGTATCTTGAACACTTATCATCCTCAAGTTAGCTTGTGCAACAAAAATAGCTGTCCTGCCTTTTAACTCTTCTTTTTGCAAACGCAAGTGAGATTATATTGTGGGCTCTTTAGTTTATTTGTTACCAAAGTAGAACAAGCAAATGGTTAGTTGTCAAAAAAAAAAAAAAAAAGAAAGCAAATGGTTAGGAAAGATAATTTATTAGAATTCTGGAACTGAAGGGGTAGAAGAAAAATTTTTAGCTTCTACATTTTGGTTAAAAAAAAAAAAAAACCATTATCTCCTTAACTATAATTGATTATAATAAAAGGTGATCGAACTTCTTTTTTGGGGATAGGCGTGCCTAAGTCTTGAACTGAAGTAAATAAAATTTTAATTTCATTAGTCACTTGAATAACAGTAGAAGTTAAGATAATTGAATTCTAAATATTATTAATACAGTAGAAATAATAGAATTAGTCAGAGCAAATTACTCATTGTGTCACACGATGTCGTCTAACTTTGATCACGCTTGATACAAGCCTACAAATCCTACTCCTTGGAAATGCTTTGGATCCATTAATAATATAATTTTAGGTCTATGATATGATCATATCATTGACCTATACATAAACACAAGAAGACCAGTGTGTGTGTCTATATATATATATATATATATATATATATATATATATATATTCTAATACATTTATACATATATTTATAATATAAAATTAAAAAGAAAGAAAAAAAAATTGGGAATATATTATTCCTTGTGAAATAAGCATTAGAAAGAGTTTGGTGTAAGAAAGGGAACATGGATTGGACCACATGACCTTCATAAAAATAAGCAAACAACAAAATAAAAATGAATAAATATTGCCACCCAACTTGTTGGGGGTATTTTTCTTAGAAGAGATAGCTGATCCAAACCCTTTTCCATATGTGTCTGGTTTGTTAGGGAATGGGGTCTACAAATTAATAGATATCTTAGCAATAAAACATTTCCTGATGATTTGTTGAATCTAAAGGTATATAATAATTTCCAAATATTCAAAAAAATAAAAATAAATATTAGTCATTGTTAGAGCACTTACTCTCTTTTATATTGAACCCTTCCACAAACCACTTTCCTCTACCATAAAGAGAAGAAAGACTGAAAGAAAGAGAGAATTTTTCTTGTTGGGTTTTCTTGTTTCAACTACTGCAACTAGAGGAGACATCCAAAGGGATCGCATTGATCCTAAACTTTCTTGCTTTTGTGACTCTTGTTTTGGATCATGCTATCCCTTTGGATTCCTCCTTTGGTAGCTTCTATTCTAACATGGAGTTCTAGCGGTGGTGCACCACTATCCCTTTTCATGCATCACCACCACCACCACCAATCCCCTCACTATCTCACACATATGTTATCTTCAACACCCAAAAGCCACCGGAGAACAACCAAGTACGGAAGTATATGTAGAGAAGACAATGCAAATACTGATAGATCAGTAAGTTATTTATATGTTCATTTGTATTTTTGTTTTTCTTGTTTGAGCTACGGCTTTGTGTCGTGAGCAATTATGTATGAAGTCTTAAGTTTATTTCCTTAGGAAAGAATTTTTGTTTAATCAATATTGCATCATATGAGGAACTCATTTTTTATTAATTTAATTTAGTTCAGTTAAATATAATTATCTAAAAGAAAAACTTGAAATTGAAAGCCCAAATTCTCACACAACATGAAATTATTAATTGGATCTGATTTTAGTTAGGACGCAACTTTGGCCCTAGCTATAAAATGGAGAGATCAGCTCCAACAAAGTTCCAAGAGGTAATCTTCTTCTTCCTCTTCTTTGTTGTTTGCAGTTTTCCTGAAAGTGATTTACTAATTCTATACAGACGTATATATTATATACAACATAGCTACCTACTCCTGCTTTAAGATAAGTGCTAAAGCTGAAACCTTATGGATTTTCTGCATATACATAATTCCTTACTTCAGAAAACATGTGCAAACAATAAATTATATGGCTATTGAGGAAGTATAGGATATTTGGCCGATTTTTTCAAATATATATATATATATTCAATTTTCATGCAGCTAAAATATAGATAGGTTCTTGGGAACACTTGCTTTACACACCTAAGCGCCCCAACCTTCATACTTTGCACATAACACCTTAGTAATTTCAATGGTGAAACATGCACATGAAAGCAAGAATTTGTCATCATTAATTTGTGGTTGGTTTACATGCATATGTGGATTATATGTGTTTTTCTCTTGAAAATGGGAGATTAAGGAGGGTTTTTTGTTGAATAATCAAGAATTAATCATCATTAATAAGAGATACATATGACCAAGTGGAAGGTAGCTTGCTAGCCATTGGATAGAACAGTGAATCCAATAATTTCTACATGCTTTTGGAAAGAACTTAATTTACCCCACTTCTGGAAAACTTTTTATCATTACATACTTCCAACAAATTGATTTCACCTTTTCAAAAGTAATAACTTTTTTTTTTTCATAGAAGTGACTTGAAGACTACGACTACAATTAACTGCAGGAAAAATTTTACAACTGTTCAATTATAGCTTTCTGGCATATTCACCTATAAACTGTGGTGATGTTACTTTCTGCTTGCCTAACCCATGAGGCATTAGCATTTAGCCATCCCTAAAAGCTATGAAAGTTGGGTTAAAAGGTCCTAGAACTGACTAGCATATGGCATGGGCGTGTTTAATGTGTATGTGGCCCTGAGTCAAGAGTCCAAAATCACATGGTTTGAAGACTTTAGTTAGTATCCAAGGCATTGAAAGATGATCTTAAAGGAATTCTTTTCCTACTTTGGGCCTCGGATTGAGTGTCCCAAAGGCAAAGGAATCATCCACATGTGTTTGGACCTTAAAAAAAGTCTTTTTTTTTTTTTTTTTGAGATCCATCCTAACTAGCTATCACATGACCCCAACATTCTAGCAATCTGATAAGCTCTTACCCATTTGATCTCTTTTGTCACATGGCCTCAACCTTTCTGCATTCACACCCTATTTTTATATCCAAGCATGTTTGATGCAAGCATTTCTTTTCCAACAATTAAAGGGCATCCTTAATTAACTAAATATTGAATTGCATTGGGCATGAAACTAATGGAGAACTCCTCTCCTACTATAAATGTTAACATTATACTTTTCATAACGGTTATTTGGTTATTGGGACGTACTGATGCTTGTTTAGATATGATGAGATCCAAGAATTTGCCCCCAAGTGGATAACCATGATAAACACATGAAATTTCTATTAGAAGGGGATCAATGCCATTAATTGTATAGGGTAGGAGAGTTTATCAATAAAATCTAATAATCTACTCTATGAAACATTATCATGGCAAACTTAAGTTTTGAGGCCATGTCATGTACATGGTAATCTTAGAATTTTTCTCTGTAAGTGTTTTTGTGTCATAATGGAGAATAAGAGAAGCTCAAACCTTCACACTCATAACCCTCCCAAATTATTCTCAATTGCTAGTAAATGAGACTATTTAATAGTGAATGTCAAAGTTTGGACATCATCAATATAATTCTCTATTTAATATTAAAACATCTTTTTAAACGTTTTCGATATACATGTATATAAAGCGATGCAACGCTGTAAAGATTATTAATGTTAGAATATGTACTTCCGGAGAGTAACAGCAGGGTCATTCTTTTATGTGTTTTATATGAACAAATTTATCGGTCAATATGATGTATGAGACCACTGTAACATGTCAAGAAATATATTTTCTCATCTTTTGGAAATTTAGTAGCTTCTGGCACATGACAGAAACAGTCAGTCCCTCACCCACTACTTCTCATCCTTCATCCATGTCAACAGTCAACTATAACGCTTAGCTGTAATTCAATAGCATAGCAGGCCGAGCCATGATAATTTTTAGCTATAAATATGCAGTAGAATTTAGATTTTTGAATGAAATGATTAATGGGAATTGAAAAGGTACAAGAAGATGGGGTCTGAATTATAGCTGGGAGGTAAGAATTTTTTGGACGTCAGAGTGTGGCAAATGTCTTCAAACGTGAAATATGTAGCCGAAAATGTCTCCTTCTTGGACTACAAAGGTTTTGTCAAGGACACAAAAACTGACAAAAGAAAAACCCTAGCTACACACATTATCATTTTGATTTCCAAAAGTTACCTTCAAGGATATTGGATATTTGTTAACAACTACGGATACCCACTACCCAGCTCTCTCAACTTGCCTCCAAAATTCAATTTCACTAACTCATTAGTTATTTATTTATTTTTACAAAGAGAATATTTATTATATAGCAATGAATCAATAGAATTTTATTGATCTTTAGTTGAAAGTATTGGAGTGGGGTCATACCATACATATGTACATTTCTCTTACTATTTTTTTTAGTAAATGAAACTAAGTGATCATGAATGGTAATGATAGACATCAACTTAATAAAATGAATAAGATTACCCATTTAAATTATTAATTATTAAAATTATGTTCCATAGGATTATTGATCATTTTCTCTCTTTTTTTTTTCATTCTTTATCAGCTACTAATTTAATTATCGAGTTGAACGTCTTGAAACATCATATAAAAGTGGTAATATGCAGAATTATTTGACCTCGTACCTTTTAAATTTTTTAAGTCAAGCATAGATTGATTGATCTTTTTACCCTTTTAAAAGTGTAAAGTATAGGATTTTGATTTGATTTTCTTATATCGTTATAATAAAAAATTTTATTAATTTTATAAAATTGTTTAAAATAAAAAAATTTATTAATTTTATAAAATTATTTAAAATAAAGGAATATTTTTATCATTTAGTCTACAATATTAATTCAATCTAATTAATAAATAAAGGAAAAACATTAAAAGAATTCAATGAAATCTTACTCTATCTTCCTAAATGTTTTAACCATTTATAAGGTGAGCATTTGTACAACATGAATCCCCAAATTAATGGTGGTTTGGTTTGCACCTTTATTGATCCGAAAATATTCAAAAGGAGGACATAAATGTACTGTAGTGAATTTTTTTTTTTTCTTTTGTCGAAACACGATCAACATAGAATCTTCTTCACCATTATTCTGCATTTAACTATAACTTTTCCTTTGTCAAGCACAAGTGATGATTTTGTGAAGTTAGTAGCTCATGGCAGGGAAATGGAAGCCCCACCTAGAATCATTGTGCTTCTAAAATCTCCAAACAGGAATATTTCCAGAAATTCAAATCTAGAATTTCAAAGAGTTGTCCTTATCATAGCCTACTAAACCTTACATATGTTTTGTTGCAGTTCCAACTAGTACTTGGTCTTCCTGTTTCTTGCTTCTGTCTCTGAGTATTGCAAGGAACGAGGTCTGTATATACCAGTAAGCTTCCCTTAGAAACCCAAGAAATAAACATGCCTCTTACACTAAGGGGAAGATCACAGTCATTGGAGAACAAAGACAAAATTCCCAGATCCTATAAAAGGAGCAATAAAATCTATTCGAGACGCAGAAAATCAAGCCTTTGTGAAGGAGTTTTTTTACCAAAACACATAATAACAATGAACACAAACATAGAAAATATAAACAAAAAAAGAAGACAATGAGTCGTCACTGGTGGTAAAAACCATCGGTGACCTTTCAATAAACCGAAGAGGAACACTTAGAAGAGAGAAAAGCTAGGATATTTGGCATATCTGATAGGTTAATAAAATTTTTCAACAACAGATAAGAAATACAGATTTGGAGAACAATACAAAACAATAGCGGATAATAGATATAATTTTAATCAATTACAGTTTTTATTAACTCTCATTAAGAGTTTACAAAATTTTTATAGTAACAATTAAAGAAAAATTAAAATTATTTTTACTTCATTATTTTTGTTAAAGTTTTATTATTCAACTACAACTATGAATTATAACATTTTAATTATTTATATAAAAATACTTTATTTGAAATTATTATCTATTGATTTTGTAAAAAATTATGTGCAAGATATTTTAATTACTTAAAATATGTTGACATATATACTGATTAACATTAACAAAAATAATTATTAAGATTTCATAAATATAAATTAATAATTATAATATTCTAAAGTTGAAATTATAATTTATCAGTATATGTGAAAAACATACTATTTATTATATTTTATTTATTTAGTTCAATATATAAAATATTAACACTATATTTTTATTAGTCATTTTATAAATTAATAGTAATAGCTTGACAAATTTTACTAAACACTTAGTGCTATTTGGTTTAGTTTCTTATTGGCATTCAAGGATTAAACATTCAAATGTTAAAAAAGTGTTATAAATATTAACGATTAGAGTTTCAATTTAAAAACTAACATTTAACGTTCAAAAAATATAATTGAACATTAAAAATTAATTTTCTAGCATTTAAACATAAAAACTAATGTTTAAATTTTGTTTATTTAGTGTTGACCTTATATTTGTCATTATTTATTATTATACAAATTATTATTTCACATAAAATTAATTAAAATATAAAAATAATTAGTTTTTTTGTCATTGTATAATATAACTATACATTCAACCACTAAATTACCAAACATTTTATATTTATTAATCATTCGTAATTAAATGTTAACATCTAATCACTAATTGCCCATTGTCGACTGCTACCACTAAACCAAATAGGCCTTTAATATTAAATCAATATCAACTACAAGCTATTAACTAATACTTGTCAACAATCACTATTAACTATTAGTTATCCCAAACAATTCCACAATAAGGCCTCATCCAAATGCTTAGTTTCACATTTAGAATTCTAAAACTAAAAGTTTTCTTTTAATTAGAAGTACATGTGGAGAGAGAAGTGACAGAGGGAATTAAACCAAAATTTTAAAGCCTCAAACATATACATATATTCAATTAGACTAACCAGAGAATTTAAAAATAAAAAGTTGGATAATAAAACGGTGAACATCACTTTAATTTGAAAAAAATTCAAACAAAAACCCTAAATTAAAACTATGAAATCATTGATTCGTTATCTAGGTAGTTGTTTAATAATAATTTTTTATCTAGTTTTTTACTTTTATTATTCATTTTTCAAAACAAAATATATTAGTAAAATAGTTATCTTTTTATTATTTTATTTCTTAAGAAAAAAATAGATTTTCACAATTTAGAAAAATCTCAAAAAATTATTTTTCTAGTTTTCTCTACTTGTTTTCTAAAAATAGCATTTTAAATTTAAAAAATAAAAACTAAAAATAAAAAAGAAATGATAGCAAAAAAATGTAAAAAAATTAGTTGATTAATTAACTAAACAATATTATAATATATATGAGTGATGTTTCAATGTTTATTACAATTTTTACTCATTCATGGTTAATGAACTTTCAAATTTTAGATTAAAAATCTAACAATTCTTATTATTCTAACTTGCAATTAATATTTACACTGAAAACTATAAGCATTTATTATCCAGTCTTAAAAATAGTAATTATCCATTGAGACATAATCATATTTAATTAATTATTAATTCTTAACATCAAAAACTAAAATCGAATTGAAAATCAATTTTTTTTAAGATAAAATCATCCAACTCATTATAAATTTCTTTGGAACTAAGATTAGGTGAGTTGAGTTTCCAACTCCTTAACCCTTGTTTGGATTGAAATTTTTGAAAGGTTGACAAGGTTTTATAAGTTAAAAAAACCTTTACACCCTTTTTGGAAAGCTAATTCTCACGATAGAGTAAGGATTTTAAAAGGTTTAAAAACCTTCTAAAAACCTTCATTTTCTCAACCTACCCAATTAAGTTTTTTTTATTTCATTTAATTTTAACTATCTTAACTTTTTTATCCTTATTGTATTTTTATAATTCATATTTAGTCATCTTATTAAAACCTATATATTTTTGTAACTTTAATATGAAACATTCATTAAACTTTATCTTCTAATCGAACATAGTAGATTATAAACCATCTTTTACCTATTTTCTTACAAAACAAAATAAGATTAAATTATTAATCTTATCTTATTAAACCTTATCTTACCATATTTTAAAAAACCTTATCTTACCATCATTTTCCCAAACAAAGTGTTAAATTTAGGAGTTTGTATAGGAATATGTACTTAGGAACACCTAATTACAATTTTATTTGAACTAATCTTCTTTTTCAAAAAAATTGATTCTCAATATATTTTTCCCAATATATGCGCCAAACTACCTGCATTAAACAGATTCATCAAATCCTAAGAAATCAGTAATAAATCTGAGAAAAAAGGCTAAAGTTCTTAGTGACAAATTGATCTTGATGGATCAAAATCTTGATGACAAATCTGAAAAAAATCTTGATGGATCAAAATCAACAAAACACATTCCAAATCAATCTTCATTCACCATTTTTATCGACGTGATCAAAAAGCATAGCTTCAATCTTCTTCTTTTAGCCGCATCTCAAGCTCATTGAATATTATTGCAAATCTATTTTAGAGGGAGAAAATTTTTTATTATATATGTTTTTCTCTTTAAAATGTATTTAATATAATTTTAATATTTTTTTATTATTTAAAATAAAAAATCATAAGTTTGATATATTGTGGATGTAAAAAGTTAAAAATGAACCTATTTAAACTCAAAATCAGTCATAAAAGAGAGTGAAAATTGAGTTGATAGAGATTGAAAATAATACACTACAAGAATTTTGGTGTCTTGTTACAAAATAATTTGACACAACACATATTAAATTTGTCACTATAAATATATCGTTATAAAATAGATTTATCACCATATTCGTCAAAACAACTCCATCTCAATATGTATATTGTGACAGTTTATATTTTGTCACAATAGTTTATACCTTTTGTGACAAATATATTTATCACAATAAAATATATTTATAGTGATAAAATTCTTTTTATGACAAAGAAATTTGTCACAAAATTCATTAACATTTTAACATAATATATCTTGTATTGTCACAATAGTGTATAGTTTTTATGACATATATATTTATCACAATAAATTATACTTATAGTGATGAATTTTTTTTATGACAAATAAATTTGTTACAAAATTCATATCCATTTTAACATAATATATATTGTCACACACTCTAATTTATGACTTGACCTCATAATTTCTACATATAATACAGTTTTAGCTATTAATCTGCTTTGACGTTGAAGGGTGTGGATCGAGGCCTTTCTCAATGGTCACTCATCTTTGAATTTCTCTGTAGTTAGCGCGTTTAACTGCAGAATTTTGAAACATGGTTACTCATATCCTTTTGAAGACTAATTGATTATTATAGTGTGGACTTTAAATCATTTAATTTCATTAAATTGTAGTATTTAGAGTGTTCATTGACTTTCACATAATTAATAATTATTTTAAAATAAAATTATTAAAAAAGAAAGAAGGAATAAAAAATATAAAATATTAAGTTATTTTATTCAATTACAAATTTAGAGATGCAATATTGTATTCATCAATTTATAATTTAAAGTTTAATAAAAATTCAAAATATTACCTTCAAACAATAAAAATATCACTAATTTATTTATATATCAAAAAATTTTAATTTAGTATTAAAAATTTGTTAGATATATTTTATATTATTTAGCATTTCTAAGAAAATACAAATTTTTGTTTTAATGAAAAGTAATTTTATATACTTAATTTGTTGTTTAATTTTAATAGTGAATGTTATAAAAAATGAAATTGATATATCAAAATTTGGCATATATATATATATATATATATATATATATATATTCATTTAATATAACAAGTTATTTTGGAATAAAAATTATTTATTGTGACAAAATAATTTTATAATAATATCTTAATAATTAAATATAGTGACAAAAGTAATATTATGTAAAAATTATTTTCTCATTAATTTTTATGTTGGTGTCAAATTTTTAATGAAAATATTTTTTACATTAAAATTTGATGTCTTTCTATGTTGTGACAAAATATTTTATCACAATAAATAATTATTTATTATGACAAAATAATTTCATACTAATTTGTTAACTAATTAAATATAGTGACGAAATGACTATTGTGACAAAATTCATTTCTCATTATTTATAGCGCCAAAAAATTGGCATCATAATTTTATGATAAAATATTTTGATAAAAATTTTTTTGTCATTATATTTCTTTTATGTTCGTTTATTAAGACAAAAATATTTGTCAAATTTTCATTTTGTTACAAGTTAATTAATTTTCATGAGAATTATGATAGATTTTAATTTTATTACGATAAGACCACATATTGTGAAAATATTGATTTCGTCACAAAAATTTTGTCATAATTAGTAAAATTTTTTGTAGTTTGCATTTAGTTATTTTTACACAGTAAAATATTTATAAATAGTTTATTTCTTATTTATTTTTTATTTGTTACTGGTTTACAAATAGTTTATTTTTTGTTTACTTTGAAGATAACTTTTGCATTTAATTCTCTTTACACAGTAAAATATTTACAAATAGTTTATTATTAATTTATGTTGGTTTATTATTGGGTTGTAAATAGTTTATTACTTATTTAAAATTTTTAAAAATTAAATATAGAAAACAATTTGTAGGAAAATATTTATTTTATATTTATTTTGTCTTGATGAAACAATCAATAAACAAAAAAAAGAATTTGAAGATGCTATTTGCATTTAGTTCTCCTTTTATAGTAGAATATTTACAAATAGTTTATTACTGATTTATTTTGGTTTATTATTGATTTAAAATTATTTAAAATTAAATACAAAAAATAGTTTACAAAAAAATATTTAATTTATATTTATTTTTTGTTAATACAACTATCGATAAACATAAATAAAGAAGAATGAATAATTAGAATATAGATATCATATTCAACCTATAACAAATGCGATTTTTTCTTTTTTTATGACTAATTTTTAGCTCAAAAATATTTATTTGTTAACTATTTTTTTTATCTAAAATGCTTAAAAACTCATGATTTTTTTATTATAAACAACCAAAATAATTACTAGATCTTAGAAAATAAAAATAAAATCTCATATGCATCTCGTCATCATTTTCTTTTTCCTCATCTTCTTCATTTTTTTAGAGAGAGAAAACGAGTGAAAGAAACACAAACAAAGAGCATAAGTAAAAATATAATTAAATGTGAGAATATGGACAAACATAAATATAAACGATAATTTGAGTTATCATGTTAACGAAGGGAAACAATAAAATTGCAATGGATTAAACAGTATAATAATGGTAAAAATGAAAAAAATAAAATAAAAATAGCGTGAAAATATAGAAATGAATGTACTATGTGATCTTTTTTAAAAATATGAAACATAAATATTTATCGCTTAAATTTATATGCTCAAGACCCTCCACTTGCAGGCCCATAATTCAGCTTTCTTAAGGCCAGTCTGGAAAAGAAAGGAAGAGTTTTGAGCCCAACGGCTTGAACCCAAGTTCTTCAAATCATCAAACGACGTCACCATCTCCAAACCATAAGAAAACAGATCACTTGTCATCAAGCGCCTCCAGAATTTGTAATGGCTGCACTTCGCGTTTCCATCCATTTCCTGATTTTCCATGTTCTAACCCAATGCTTCTTTTCGACTACAGCACTTGTAACCCTCACCACCAATCCCAACTTCGATCCTCGGATCGCCATCCTCGGCGATGCCACTATGTCCGATTATGGCTCTCCGGTGCGATTGACTGGCCCACACGTTTCAAGCTCTGGTCTTCTCTGGTTCATGGATCCCATCAAATTTCTGGGTTCAAAACCTAGCGAAAAGGCGTCGTTTTCGACTGAGTTCGAGTTCTCACTCACTGGTAATGGTTCCGGTCTCTCTCTTTTTATGGGTCCCTATAATTTTGCGTCAGAATTTCTGGGTCGAAGTCCGTTTGAGGTTTTAAATGAGGAAGGGTATTTGGATATTGAATTTGGTGCTTTAATCGGTGAATCTAATACAAATGCTAGAGTTATATCTGTAAGTGTTAATGATGGACCATCTACTCATTTGGTGATAGAGAGTGGAGAGAGAGTGAAGTCTTGGATTGATTATGATGCGACTTCAAAAAGACTAGAGGTTAGGATAAGTAAATTGGTTGATGGAAGGCCGTATAATCCGATTATTGCATATTCGATTGATCTGTCGAAAATGTGGGAAGATGATGAGGTTTATGTGGCCTTAGGTTCAAGAAATAGAGGGAACTCGTCGGGGACATGTTATGTGTTTTCGTGGAGGTTTAGGTTAAGGAAGTTTCCTAGTTGGATGCATTCCTTACCAGTTGATCCGCATGGTTCAGCGGATAATGGTAATGAAAATTTAAGAGTGCGTACAAGGAGATTTTGTCCGTCGACTATTCTTGCTGGGCTGATTTTTGTTACTGTGTGTGGAGCATTGCTGGCATTTGTGGTGTTATTTGTGTGGGCAATCTTTGTCAATAGGCCTACAGTGTTTTCCATCGAAGGCAATCTGCAGCCAGGGGATGTCAGGTATGAAAAGATTAGTGTAGTTGCGGAGAAAGATGAGGAAATGGTTAAGAATTAACTAGATCATGCGGTGTATGTACTTCTGTTGTGCATTTATTTAGCGTTAGACCTTGTAGGAGATGGAATTCTGTTATGAATTTATGTTGTTTGTTGTTCTTGGTGTACTAACTGATCTAATGAAAAATAGAGTTTTGTTTATGCTTGATATGTAGTATGCCATGAAATGATTGGTGTATGTTGATCTTGATGAATAGAAAGTCATATATACTCTGACTAATCATTGTAATTATATCAGTTGTTCAAAAGTATACCATACATTTAATCTTAATACTGCCAGTACATGGAACTTTGTTTTTGGTTTGATTATTTTGAAAAAGATGCGAATGAAAAGGAGAGTGGCAACAAGCTTGCTGTGAAAATTGTTCACACGATTATGTATTTTGCAGACAACTTATGTGATTGTTTTCCAAGAAAGCAGTTAGAATACCAGACTGTGAAGAACCGAATGGTTTTGACAGTTTGAATCTTCTTGTATTTCTACTTCTTCCCTCCACATGAATATGTTTTTAAGATGCAGAACCATAATGGAAGGAAATGATTTATATATTGTGACTCCCAGCTGGTTCAGTGTTAAAATTCATTTGACTTTGAGTAGAGCGGAATAGTGAAAGAAAAAAAAAACCATTTGTGTTCTTTAGGAGTTTCAGTATTCTAAAAAGTTTGGAGAATGCACATTATTAGATACTAATGTAGATATCTTTTTACTCTCATGTTGAAGAGCATTAGGCTTTAAGATAGTATAGCAAATTAGTTTTGAAAAGCCCAAATCTGGGCTATCAGATACGCCTACCTCTAAGGATTTCTATGCAGGCAAGTTGGCTGTGGTTGTTTTATAATTTCTGGACAAGACCAAGATCATAATGGAGCAATTTGGTGTTGCAGGAGATGGAGAAACCTTCTTATTTCTCTGAGGCATATATTACTGATAATTTAGTGATTTGTGCCTTTTAGCTTTTTTGTTTTGCAAAGGAATTGGTTCCTTTTAGCCTTTGTTTTTTTCGGAAAGGAATTTGTTCCTTTTAGCTAGTTAATGCTAATGCCATTTACCAACGTTCGATTGCGCACAGCACATATTTGGCATTCTGGATTTGGTCTGAGCCTTGCTTAATTGTTATCAGTCTTCTTTTTCTGGACTTCAGGCCAGAATTTTGTTCCGAAACTCAGTGGTTCAAGCCAGAAGGCCCTGGCCCTTGTTTGCTCTTTAAACAGAAACTCCTATGATTTGTAGTATTCTACGTTTGTATCCCTAAATAGTTTGGCGGCCGATGAAAGTGGGGCAGACTATCTATTGGCCCTGTCAAGTTATCTTGACGTTTCTCTTTCATCCCAAAAAAAAAATAGAGCAACTGTTCAAACTGACAAAGGAGACTTCTCATCAAATTCAGAATATCTTTCTGCCCTGAAAATTGCCTATCTTGTTCGGGAAACATTTGTTTAGAATAAAGTTACCTTCTTTATATCAATATTTAATGGTGAGATTCTTTGGTTGATGGCATAAATTTATTAGCCTCAACCATGAAGAGTGAAGAGCCAATAGACCTACTTGTCATGGAAATACATACAATCTCTTTTAATACTCATGGTGAAGATATTTTAGAATCAATTATTAGTCTCTCTTTTATTGGTATTATTGCACCACTCATCCAATAATCAGCAATAATTAAATTAAATAGATTTTAAATTCCTAATAACCTGTCTTTATAAGAAACAGTTATCTTACCTTAATTTTTTTGGTCACAATAAGTAACTTGAAAAATTATTAGATGATGATTCATTCTCAATAATTTAAAATAAATTTCACAAAATTTGGTATAACAAGATAAGTTGTTACTTTTTTTTCCCCATAGTAATTGATGAAAAGCAAATTTTGTTTTTGTGTATTAGTCATAGCCCAGATTAAATTTATTGTTAAAAAAGAAAAAAAAAAAAAGAAGAAAGACACTAATTTTCATCCGTATGCAAATAAATGAAAAAAAAATTACTTAACACTTTACCTCATGCACCATAAAAAATTATTGAACTATTAACTTCGAACTTATTTATATTCACCATATATATGCATCAATAATGATTTGATTAATTTAATTTATTATGTGCTGAGAAGTAATTATTCAAAAGAGTTTTATTTAATTTTCATAAATTTTGTGCTGTTTGATACGTCACGTGAACAAAAGAATGTTCATATTTTCATATTCAAAAGAGTTCTATTTAATTTTCATGTTTAAGTCATATTCAAAAGAGTTAAATATTTAATTTTTATATTTTTACAAAATTGGAAAATGAATTTCACATGAGCAAAAGAGACTTTGCGTGCTGAATAATCCCTCAATAAGTCAACAATTATATCACTATATCACATTGTGATAATATTAGGACGGACCAATAATTGATTTACATTAAAAAAAATCAATTAAATATGATTTGTATATAAGTTAGGTTTGATTTTATTTTTTAAAACTTTTGGTGAGAAAAATTCAGTTCATTTTTTATTTAAGAAATGTAATTTAATTAAAATAATCTAAACTCATATCATATATCATCGTAGTTCAAACTGTTTTGAAATTCATTATTTATATTACATATATAAAAGATTATTAAAAATTTATTATTTATATTAAAATTTTTAAAATTATTTTTAAAAATTAATTTAAATTAAATTGAATCAAACTGATTATAATTGATTTAATTCTTATATTTAATTTAATTAAATTTAATTCTATTTAGATTTTCAAAAATAATTATTTAATTTTTTTTATTCAATTAAATTTATTCTATTGTAGCAGTGTCGTCGTGCGTCTTATTTACATATTTTTTTATATGCATAAAAAAAAATTCGTTGTTAATATGTGGTGCCATAAGATATTGGCAGTGGGACAACCGAAGGAGAGAGTTGCAGAAAGCCTTTTGCATGTATAATCATTCGACCCTGGCACGTTTCTTAAAGCAAATCTGACCAATCCCAAAATCCCCAGAAGTAGGCCAACTGTTGGACATTGATACTAAGAACAGCTCAATACCCACTATTTAATTAACACCAGCCGATATAGTCAGAAAGCCATGCATGTATTTATATAGAAAGGTGAAGAAAAGGTACCGATATTATTCTAAAAGAATCCCTTTTATTGTCAAGTATTGATCTCCGACAAAGGTAATCCTTTTAATTTGCTTGGATTTCATTTACCCAAATCACATTATTAGATTTGATACAACTATATATAGCCTATTACAGAAACGCTGGCTGTTGTTACAAATATAACTATTGAGGAAGAGAGCGCATCGCTCTTGGTTGGTCAAGGGAGGCACCAAGACATGGATCGCGATAATAAAGATGAATCTTGGCCCAGAAGAGTACATGATGAGGAAAAGTTAGCTGTTGAGATTCCTGAGACTGCCCATCAGATTAGCGCCGGTTTGTTTTCTTTCTTTTTGTCTTCCTAGTGTTGGATATTTATGGTTTCAGTGATGTGGGATTCTTGAAAAAAAGAGAAACATTGTGTTTTTGTTGATACGCTTTTTCAATTGATGATATTAGATGCTGAATTGCTTTAAAGTTATGTTTTTTATTGGCCTTTTCGACCTAAAGATTTTTCATGTTGTTTTGTTTGGCTATTTGGGTGTTTGATTGAATATTATATTGAGCAAATGATGATCAAATGAACGGTCTTTGTTTAGGAGCCAAGAAAATGTATTCTTGAATTTTGTCAACTGTTTTTATCTTGATGCCTTTCTGTCAAAAAATGACAAGAAAAGGGTGTTCTTGTTTCTGGGTAGTTTTTATAATTAAGCTGAATTTTGTGGTTTCAATTTATTATCATCTTTAGTTTAAATTTTCTGTTGGAATTTACAGATTCTTGGTTTCAAGTGGGTTTTGTGCTCACAACTGGTGTCAACAGTGCCTATGTGCTGGGATATTCTGGGACCATTATGGTTCCACTTGGTTGGGTATTTGGTGTGGCTGGTTTGATTATAGCTGCTGCGATATCATTATATGCAAATTCTCTTGTTGCTAAGCTCCATGAATTTGGGGGGAAAAGACATATCAGATACAGAGATCTTGCAGGATATATTTATGGTATGAGCATGAAAGAGTGTAACTAATTGCTTTTATTTCATCAAATTACTAATCATGTAATCAGTTATTTAATCAATCTTTGCAATTCATGCAACCTTTTTACCTACAGGCAAGAAAGCTTATTCTACTACATGGGGGTTGCAATATGTTAATCTTTTCATGATTAACACCGGATACATTATTTTGGCTGGTCAGGCTCTTAAGGTAAGATTAGTTTGGGAAGTTTCGCTGCATTTTCATGAAATGAAAGGGCAGCCACTGTACACGAAAATTTGTGCATTTTGTGGATGTAGGTGAGTTCTTATCAATGCTTCTTTTCTGTTACATTGTTTTGTATGTCATCTTATATTTCATACTTGATGAACTAACAATGTCTGAGAGTTAGCCCTCAGGTGTTATAACAGGAAACATTTCTGCTTCATTAATTGAAACTTTTCTGAACAAGTATGAGAGGTCCATTCATTTAATGAATGTAATCAAGTCATCTGCAATTCATTGCTAATTCTATGTACCTGTTATGCAGGCTGTCTATGTTCTCTATAGGGATGACCATGAGATGAAGCTGCCATACTTCATTGCCATTTCTGGGTTTGTATGTGCTTTGTTTGCCATTTCAACTCCCCATTTATCAGCTCTAAGAATTTGGTTGGGAGTTTCAACAGTCCTCAGTCTGATATATATCATTGTAGCAATTGTTCTTTCTGCCAAAGATGGTAAGTCAACTAGCCATCAATTATTATATTGGTGTACTTCAATTTTCAAATTTTTTCTAGTAGCAGGATGCACTTCACTTTATGCACTTCTTTAATTTTTGTGGTGGCTGCACTTGCTTGTATTGAAAAATTGAACAACTTCACAATATTTTTTTTACCAAAAACAATAGCATGACCTTCCCTTAATGAGCTAATACTTTATGCCTATGAAGCACCAACATGGATACTCATATGGATACGGATATAGATACGGGTATGAGAAATGCCATTTTGAAAAAGTGAGTGAGACACAGGTATATAATGATTACTATAATAATGCAAACACATATAAATAACATCAAGCAACAGGGATAGAGTGGCTCCGCCACAGAGAACAAAAAAAACAAAGAAGAGAAAGAATTAGATAGGGGGAGAAAGAAACAAAGCCACCAAGCAGCTAGGGTGTTCACAATGTTAACAAGTTCCATTTTTATTCTTTGATCCAATATTTAGAGTTATTTTAAAAAAGACCAATTTTCAAATTTGATCTCAAAATTTTAGACATTTTTAAATTCCATGTCTTGGCGAGTTTCTGACATGTCCCTGGTGTGTTTGTGGCGTGTTCCCAGAATAACATGTCCATAAGTGTCCTGATAATGTCCAACACATAAACGTCAACCCCTAAGAAGTGTCAATGCTTCATAGCTTTGTGCGAGGAGCCTGCATGCCTATGTCTCTTATTTGTAATTAACCTTCTCAACATTGTAGTTTCTATTCTAAGAATTTTGCATCATTTTGGTAATCAGTTCTTTGTCCGGTGTCATCCATTACTACCACTGCATAAATATTATATAAGTTATTTTCTTTTCTTCAATTCTTTGCAGTTAAGAAACACTCAACATATAAGAATTCTGGCATATAAGGAGTTCCCTATGTTCAGTATCTGCTATTTGAGCAACCAATTGCTTCTTGTCTAATTGGATGGGATCCTTGTTCTACAAAGCAACAGTCAACCATTCATATTTTGGATGTTACATTATTTAGCTGAGGAAGTAATGACAAAATAGGTCAAAAAGTTTGATCTGACCTTTTGACTACTTAAACCTATGTTGTGTATCATGTGTTTGCGTGGTTTTAGTAACTCCCACTGCTATATATCATCCCAGGCCCTCAACAATGAAACTTAAGTTTCTTACTTCTCACAAAGTTTTTTCAGTTCAGATTGATCTGAGTTATGACAGTGGAAGCAAAAAAATAATAATATTTACGTGTTTCACTCTATCCCTAGAGCTACATCTATGAGACAATAACTCAATTTCTCACTATCTTCAATATGACAAGTACAATTTTTGCAAGATAAAATTGACAAAGTCCTCTCTCACAAGAACATGTTTGTAGCAAATTGTGTAACAATAGCATGTCTTTCCCTGTCTTCTCTAGACATGACATGGCACATGTCCCTCTCAATCTCCTATAGTTATGGCTTCAAACTATCGATTCCAAACCTCACTCAACACATTAGTACCAAAAGCACTCATGCATATTTGGTACTTCTCCCACACTTGAGAGCCTTGCTTTCCCTCATAATTTTGATGCCGCAACTCTGTACATGTTTTCTCTCAAATTGGCACATATCTAAACTCCACTTGTCACACTTGAGAGCCTTGCTTTCCCTCATAATTTTGATGCCGCAACTTTTTACATATTTTCTCTCAAATTGGCACATATCTAAACTCCACTTTATCATCCAAAGCTCGCACAATATACTAGTACCAAATAGCACTCATGCATTTTTGGTACTTCACCTACTCTTGAGAGTCTTGGCATCCCTCACAGTTTGGTGTCTCAACTCTCTGCATATTTTCTCTCAAATTGGAACACATCTAAATACCAGTTTATATGGCTATTTGTAGCCATCTTCATACTACATAACAAATTTTTACCTCGTCACAATTGTCTAGCTGCCTTAACCAAATACAATTTCACCTTGTTCACACTACTGTCTAAGGCCTTAAATCTTTCACACCACCATCCAAATCTACAATATGTGTATCTTCATTTTCTTTCACAATGAGAGACATCATAACAATGTGAGTTTTGTTAATGTGCAATTTGCTTCCTCTCTTTCATATTGAATTGGACTAGAGTTTTGTTTTGATTGTTCATATCCAATTTCTTGTTTTGTCTTATGGATAGTTGTACATAATAGTATTGTGCTGAATTCAAGTCAATGATTATGCTTTTGTAGGCATCAATGCACCACCAAGGGATTATAGCATTCCAGGAACATCAAGAAGTAAAATCTTTACATCAATTGGAGCAGGTGCTAGTCTGGTTTTTGCATTTAACACAGGAATGCTTCCAGAGATACAGGTATGAGTTTCACTACACCTGGGCATGTTCTTACATCAATTGGAGATTGTGATTTCACTAAACCTGGGCATGTTCTCATGCCATCTGAATATAGAAATACTTGAGATATATGCATTTATTATGTATAGTTACACATCTGGTTGATGTTCACTCTAATGACTTCAGATTCATTGAGAGTTATATCCCTTTTTATATATGGTCTTTGACAGCAACAAGATTTGGCTCAGACAATTGTGAATACTTTTAGGGGCTTATGTTATGCTACTTTCTAAAGGAAGTTGGCTGATGATATCGGGAATCATCAAGGGGTGCCTGAACAGATCTATACACATGCACACACCCCAAAGTGAGTAGGGCATGAAAGTAACTTTGGCATTGATTATCTTATGCTTAACTTGGTAAATATGAAGTTGGTAAAGTCGAGGAACGGAGGAATGTAACTAATCAAAAGAATACAGTGCATGGGTGTGAATGGTGAAGAAAGCTGTTGGGGCGTTACTGAGTAAATGAAAGAAGAGAAGAAACTAAATATGTTTAGATCCCCTCACTAGTGATAAGTCTATCTTATGCTTATAGATGCCTGAGTTGTTCTCTCATCATAAGTTGCTGTAAGATTTGTGTCTCTGAGGAGAAATTTCCTCTAGACATGTACGTCTGGGAACCAATTAAAATGGTATTTCATTTGTTTAAGAGATCTGGTTAGGTCTACACTAAACAGACAATGATTATGGTAAGTTTGGTTAGCTTTGAGGTCTTCAAGCTGATATATTGGGACCTAATCATTTAGGGACTAAGCACCTCTACATAATATACAATCTACTGTTCTATCTTTGCCTACTTCGTTTCTGTTTCTACCTTCAACTAATGCATCAGTTTCTGATTTATTTACAACAGGCGACAATAAGGCTGCCCGTTGTTAGCAACATGATGCAAGCGCTGTACTTTCAATTTATAGTTGGAAGTTTGCCATTGTTTGCTGTCACTTGGATTGGTTATTGGGCTTATGGAAATTCAACAACCACCTATTTGCTCAGCAGTGTCAGTGGTCCAGTTTGGGTGAAGACACTGGCTAACATAGCTGCATTCTTTCAATCTGTCATCGCTTTGCACGTACTTCATTATCATCAATTCTTTTTGAATATCTCCTTTTCATTTTCTATTCTGAATTGCTGTCCAGAATTATTACACTCGATTTTACTAACGTACTACTTCTTGCAGATTTTTGCAAGTCCGATGTATGAGTTCTTGGATACCAAGTTTGGTATTAAAGGCAGTCCATTGGCAATTCGCAACTTGTTATTTAGATTGGGGGTGAGAGGTGGCTACCTAACTTTTAACACACTGGTGTCAGCTCTTTTGCCCTTCTTAGGAGATTTTGAGAGCCTCACTGGGGCCATCAGCACATTCCCCCTGACATTTATTCTTGCTAACCACATGTACCTGATGGCAAAGAAGACCAAACTGAGCAATTTGCAAAAGCTATGGCATTGGCTCAATGTCTGTTTCTTTGGCTGTATGTCTCTTGCAGCAGCAGTTGCAGCTCTGAGGCTTATTGTTTTAGATTCTAAGACGTACCATGTTTTCGCAGATTTATGATGATATTGATGGGTGATCATTCAATTATACCTTCTCTTTTGTCGCTTACATTGAGTGACATTATATACGTTTTGATATTTGGCTTTAGTTTTGTAGCTTTAAGCACAAAGTTCGAATAATTTATTTGTCAATCATTCTTCTTTGTTCCAGCAATTCATGAAACTTTCATCCAGGTCAAGCGTTCTTATTTGCATTAACCTTCTATAATATTTGATGGTTACCCTGTTCGTTGCAATTTCTATTGTAGCAAATATGCGAGAAAGAAAAACCTGTGGATTAAATTATTGGTAATGCAATAGCTGAAGCCCTAAAGGGCAGAAGCAAAGCAGCTGCCATAGAGGCCCTCTCAATTGTAATTGCTCCAGCTAATGTAGGTGAAAGTATATTCATTAAGTCGAGCTGGTCCATTTTGTTGATTGGACTGTCCAAAAAAGCAGAATAGTGTTAATAATATGCAAGGCTTGTGAGCAGGTAAAGAAGATATGTTGGCAGCGACCTGATTACCATACTCATCTGATATGTGAAAATCTAGTACCAGAATTTCAAAGTTTTTGATACTTCACGTATACTAATTACCTTCGACAGGAAAATAAAGGTTACTGGCATAACCACGAAGGCCATAACTGCCAACATGTGCACCCTTGTCAAGCATGAATTAAAGTGATCATCAATAGCAATTTTCCCATTACTTATTTTCAATTGCAGAAAGCTCATCACAAAGGAAATGATATTTTGCAAGTCTTATTCAGTCATCAGTAAGAACGGTCCTCCAACACAGAATTTGCCAATAAAAATTATATTGTCAATGCATCATTTCATAGTGGCACAAATTTAGGTTAATGACCCAACAGGAAGCTCAATTTTCAACGCTTTTAAAAGAATATAATAACCATGTTATAAAATGTTTCTCAAACCCATACTATTCTCATTTGCACAATTGTGTTTTTAAAGCTAGGAATAAAGCTTAAAATCACTAAACATACAAAGAAATAATTCAGCTGCAGCCTTTCTTGAATTTTCTATATGCTACTGCCCTCCAAAAATAAATCTTCTTTTTCCAGACTGCCAGACACCCTATAATCCTGAGCAAGTAAATAAATCCTGTAACCAATGAAACAACAAGAAGCAGAATACTTGCTTATTCAGTCTACCAACAAATGCATACAGTGACAAATATATTCATTCATACAATGCGAATTAAAGTATGGTAAAAAAGAGGAGAGACCAGTCAACAAGAAATTCTTTTAAAAAATGTATTAAATATATAGTTTCAGATACAGAAAACACGTATTTGCTCCCCTCTGTTTAAAAAGGAAATTAGCCTATCCATGGGTTGAAGCAAAGGCAACTCAAGATTAGCCAGCAGAGGCTGAGCAACAGAAATAAATGGTCTTTTCATTATCAGTGTCCAGGAATCAAGGATGGAAAAAACAACAATGTATTGAATATATTAGTCACAGCTACAGAAAACATGTATTTGCTCCTCCTCTGTTTAAAAAGGAAATTAGCCCATCCTTGGGTTGAAGCAAAGGGAACTCCAGATTAGACAGCAGAGGCTGAGCAATAGAAAGAAATAGGCTTTTCATTATCCATGTCCAGGAATCACGGATAAGGACATCATTCAATCACCATCTTAGATACTTTTCTATGACCACTG
This sequence comes from Omphalea diandra, assembly GCA_949677035.1. Lineage (NCBI taxonomy): Eukaryota > Viridiplantae > Streptophyta > Magnoliopsida > Malpighiales > Euphorbiaceae > Omphalea > Omphalea diandra. The sequence continues at coordinate 26,212 of CATIWR010151396.1, forward strand.
ATGCTATATATTCCTTCACAATAAGGTCAATCTTTGTATCCAAGCTGAAGCTGTGTAGTTCTCCTATGCAATTATATTTATGAAATAAACTTTTCAAGTGCTATTTTCATTTGCATATCCTCACATAGCAATATCGTGCACCCTCGTGGCAATCTAATACACACATGTAGCCTTAGTTACACCCTTGCTTTAGATTCTTGATTTTTTTGGGGGGGGAAGGGGGGGCAGGCCGAGCATGGGTGGAGGGGAGAAGAAGATCTCCTATCATAATGTCATGACAATTGAATCCTTGTACCATATGAGACCATATCTCTTGATAACATGACAAACATCTGTCTACTAGTTATTAATTGTTGATAACATGACAAACATCTATCTACTAGTTATAATAAATCCAATCCAAAATTTATCTAAATTGCATTTTACATTTAACACAAACTTGTCAAACAAGAGAAACCTAGTTAAAGCGTTCAGGTTCTGTCCATGTTTAACATATTATATCTAGCAAACCTATCTACTAGTTATAATAAATACAATCCGAAATTTATCTAAATTGCATTTTACATTTGACACAAACTTTTCAAACAAGAGAAACCTAGTTAAAGTGTCTAGGTTCTGTCCATGTTTAACGTGTTATATCTAGCAAACCTGCCTCTCAAATGGGAAGGAATACCCTAGGCATCTTCCACTAACTCTTAGACATAAAATACATACATAGAAAGCATAAAGCAACTATTGCACAGATACAAACATAAGCATATAGCCATCCTATCTTACCTTAGAAGAATCATCCAGACACTAGCTTCACAACAATGCAAATGGCATTTAGTATTATAAGAGGAACTCTCATGTACTGAGTCGCATAAATAAGCCCAATAAGCTGCCCCTTGAAAGACTTCGTTCTACCTCCTGAGAACTCAGAGAAGCTCCATCCTCGTGGCGCAAGAAACCGATCTTCATTCAATATTGCTAGCACATTCGCAAGAAGAAGGCATCCCTCCAATAATGTCCACAACCCCATGTTCCCTGTACAATAAATAACTTCCCTAATTTAAAAGCATTGTCTATCATATCACCTCCTAATAATCAACAAATCTTAAATGTGATTTAGTAATGTTCTTTCATTACGATCTTCTACAACAAGCCACATGAACAAATGTGTTTGTCTCATAACTAACTTACATCAATAATAAGATCTTCAATAGAATGACAAAATTGAAGGTTCCGCCAATAACCCGTTTCCAATCAATAGTAGTTAAAGAGCAAAAAATCAAGCAATTCCCATTTATGTTTGAAAAAACAAAATAACTAAATGTCAGAAATTATATAAAAATACATGAAAATAAAAAAATAAAAATCCGATTTTTTTAATCAAACATGGCATAGATCATTCAAATGAAAGATACCCATTTCAGATTATCAGGTCTCTAAGCTAACAATTTGAGGAGCCAATAAAGAGATAGAGATAACATTACATTTTATAAAATGAAAGAGAGAATAAAGACAGAAGAAATTAGCATAAGAAATAAGGCGTGGGACTATTACTAAATGTATACTTAACCTGTAAAATTCGCAGCTTTTGTACTTGAATCGAGCACCGGAGCAAGTGCTGGCGCGGGTGAAGAAGCAGAAACCGGAATCTGGCTATTGAAGTCTCCCTTTAAGGAAGCAATCGTCAGATGGGTGGTTTTTGTTCTCTTCGGGTTTGGGCCAAACCACACTATTTAGACTCTGCCAGGCCCATGGTAACCAAAAAAATAAATAAATAGATAATAAAAAGAAACAGTATTTCTAGTACCATTTCGTGGCTTTGTAGCGATCGATCTCAACACTCTCTCTCGCCGGTCACCGGTGTTCAAAGAAGTCTTACACTCCAGTCCCGCATTAAGTCACTCGATTTCAGGTTTGATGTTTTATCACAGTTTTAAACCGACGTATCTGTCTTCCATTGCACCAACACGTAGTTTGACTTAATTCGACAATTCAATTGCTTAAATATTCTTATGTTTTTTTAATCAAATTGGAGAAATTTTTTTATGCATAATAAATCATAAGTTTAATCTTATCATAGAAAAGGATAGAAACTTTTGGTATGTTAGGTTGAAATTCAAATCAATTGAAATCGGTTTTATTTTATGTGTAGGAATTCAATCCTTTCTATAATTCAATTTTGAATTGTGATGGTATCTAGTGGTAGATTGTGAAGCAATGGCAAGAGTAAGGGATAGAACTGAGGATTTTAAAGACGCTGTCAGGCACACTGCTGTTTCTTTGGGTTATAATGAGGTAATATTTTAATTCTTTTCATTCTCTAATTTCATACTTTCATGTGTGTTTAGGCTCAGAATAAATTTTTGTGCAAGTTGTTGTTGCGTGTTGGTTCTAATATTTTGTTGCTTGTATTTGTGGTAGACAACCCTTTTGTTTGATATATTGACAGATTGTTTTATAGTAGTGGCAGTGTCCTTATTGGGTGATTTCATGTATGTGTGGTTGTGTTTGAATGTACTGAAGTGATTTTCTTACTGTTGTTCCTGATTTATGTTCTCTTTAACAGTCCAAATTGGCAGCCATAATGTCATCTTTCATTATCCGTAAGCCTCGGCAGCACTTACCTTTTACCAAGGCTGCACTAACAACGGTATGTTTGCTGTTGCCACAACACTTCGGTACTGCTAGAAATGAATGGTGCAAATCGTAGTTGGCTTTCTGTCTGGGCATCTTTTTTCCCTCTTGTCTCTTACTTTTGAAAGAAATTGTGCATCTAAACTCATATGGATTTCTTTCTCTGTCAACTGGTTCATTAGCTTGAAAGCATAGGAACTTTGGAACAGTTTATAATAAAGCATCGGAAGGATTATGTGGATCTTCACCGAACAACCGAACAGGAGAGGGATAGTATTGAACATGAGGTGAGTTCTGGAACATATCCTGTTGGGGCCATTATGTTCATAGCCATAACAAGAAATACCAGATAAAAAATGTTTTTTAATATTCCATTCTTTTTTTTTTTTGGTGATTCAGAATATTCAAAAACAAACAAAAGAAAGAGACTACACTCTTCTAATCTCCACACTTACAGAGTCTGCCTGCAAAAAATCCAACACTTCTCTAAGGTGATCTATCCAAGCAATGCTTCAATTTAGCAAGAGCATCAACTACAAATTTTCCCTCTTTAAGACTTTGACTCAAATAGGTCTGCTGAGCTCTTTGTGAACGATTCATGCAATCCAGAATAATATCAGCAAGTGGAATAAGATCTCCACAACAAAATGACCTTATAGCTTCCTACAAATCTGATTCAATTCAACTATAACTCTTCTATACCCTTCAACCATGAAAGTTGCAGCCCCTATTTGAATTCCTGAAGTTCACAAACCATAAGATATCATCCTGATCCAGCAACCATCTCATCATTAAGAAGACCTCTTGCACTAGAATGACCTGGATTTCCTGCATTACTCCCTCAATATTGACCTTAATCCGGCCAATGCTGGATTTTTCCATGACACTTTTTGGACCTGTCTCAGCAACCTCAAAATCTTAGGCACCAAAGATTGCTTGATCTCCTGAGCAAGCTGAAACAAAGGAAATAAATGGACCGAACATCTAAAGCACACCCTCAATAACTTCCGCATTGTGCCATTTCAATTGGTTTCATAATGCATCCATGAACACTAACACCATTTGATGCCACGAAACTTCCACAAATCACATTCAAACAATTAAACTGTTGTCTAATCTACCATAGAACCATGAATAAAAGAATCCAAAACAGCTGAAGGAACTAGAAACTTCCAAATCAATCTAGCTTTGCTACAATCTCAAAGTGTAAGAATAGCAGTTTCCAAAATTAGAGAACTATCGTGTTTCTCTTTCACTGTTATTAAGGATATTATCTTGACCTGCTAGCCACAAAAGTAAAGTGATCCTTAGAGGACCTTCAACTTTCCAAACTCAAATAATAAAAGCCATTTGTGTGTTTTTTAAATCATCATCAAATAAAATTTGTAAGCGGACTTGCTAGTGTATAGACCATATTTTTCCCCCCTTGGCTCAGTTGACTTGTCTATCCCATATATTGCCTGGTTGTAAAATTAGCCCCTCATTAGTTTGTAGCTTGAGTGGTTTGGGGTTTCACATATTCCTTTGTCTGATTTTTATAAAACCCCAGGGTTCACTTGTTGAACTTTTTTTTTTAGAATACTTTAAACCAGCCCAGCCCCGTTAAATAAGTATGTGTGATTGTACATGCCCTTTTTATGTTATGCATTTGCATAATTATATCCTCTTCAATGGATTGATCAGACCTCAATTTCTTAGCAAATTGCATATTTTATTTTCTTTTTCTTCATAAAAAAAAAAATATGCCCTTTTTTCCCCTCTTTTGATGATATTCTTTCAATAAGATTGTTTGCTTATGCATTTTCTGATTTGTTAATTTTTTGCAGGTTATGGCATTTATCAAAGCATGTAAAGAACAAATTGATTTTCTTAAAAATAGTATCAATGATGAAGAAGCAAACGCTAAGGGTTGGCTTGGCATTAGAGTTGATAGCTGCAATACTGATACTGTAGCACACAAACATGGGGTGGTATGACCATGTTCTTATTGTTAGATTAAGCTTGAAAGAAGTGTTGTCATGTGGTTCGGTTATAAATTAATGCTGCTTGTGTTTAGGAATGATCTTTAGTGTTGATTATAATGCTAAGGGCCTTGGAGTATAAGAATGTGTGCCTGTCTGACTTTTAATTGCTATTATTTAAATGTGAACTTTATTGTTGGGGATTTTACTTGTTTGACTAAGATTTTTAGATGTGGGTTTAGATTACTCTTTCACTGAAAATCATAGGCCATCACATGTTTACTGAATTAGTGAATTCCTGATTACACATGCATAGTGGGACAGGGAAGGGAATCCAATGCTAGCCAATTTGCTGCTACTTGAAGGGAATTCACACATGAACTAAATTGGCAATCATGTTTTCCAACTGTGATCTTACTCTTGCTAATCAGCATTTTGCTTGCTCATAAAAACAACCAGCATATGCGATTTTCTAATAATTCCCAGTTTCAGTTGTGGTGCTTATTTTGATATTGTTGTCCATTATGATGACTGGCTATTCAGTTTTCTAATGGAATATCATGTACTCACATGTGTTGTTTGATGCAAGCCTTCTTGTTTTAGTGTCCTAATAATTTGTCTTCCTTACAGTAAATTTTATTCTGTCCCCATTCAAGACTGGGGGTCCAACTGACCTTTTATTGGAATGAAATAAAAGGCATTGGAGTATTTTTAGCTGATTTTATTACTGTTGTGCTACTCTTTCCTCTACAGGTTTTGATTCTAAGTGAGAAACTCCATTCAGTAACAGCACAGTTTGATCAACTGAGAGCCATACGCTTTCAAGATGCCATTAATAGAAGGATACCAAGAAGAAAACCTAACCGGGTTGCAAATCCAAGTTCTAAAGACTCATCTGAAATGAACAATTCAGAGCTCAAGGAATCCGATGAAATTCAATCTGATCCTCTTAGAGTTCAACAGCAATTACTGGATGATGAAACTCGTGCACTTCAGGTAGAGTTTGTTGAGATTTGTAAAACCTGTCTGGCACCTGGTCCTCCACAATTTGCATCTGGTCTTTGAGTGTCCTGTAAAATTGAATCCAACTGCTTCTGCTGTTATGAGACAGGTAGAGTTGTCCAGTCTTCTAGATTCGGTTCAACAAACTGAAACTAAGATGGTTGAAATGTCTGCACTGAATCATCTAATGTCCACACATATTCTGCAACAAGCACAACAGATTGAGCGTCTTTATGAACAGGTGAGAAAAATTTTCCATTGTGGTTATATTTGCAACCATTGGTTAGCTTTCTAGCTTTTTACAATTCTATTAACTTCATAATGTATTAGTCTTTATGAATCTTTATATTTAACTTTCTTATTGAAACATCTCTGCTTATGACCTTTTCATGTTAAACTTTGGGCGAAGAATGAACAATAAAAATATGAATTATGAAATGGCGATGTAGTTTTAGTTTTGGTAGCAACATCATTGGTTCCCAGCTATTTCAGTTGGATAAAACAATGTCAGTTAATTTTTCTATGAACTTGTAACATATTATGGGCTAAAATGACCGGAGATGTTTTGTGGTTATGTTGTATCCGTTGCAATGATTTCTTAAGTTCTATGATCACCACAATGCAAGGACACTAGAATTGGAAGACATTCCACTTCTATTTTACATTCAAAAGAACATAAAATACTGATGCACTCTTTGGGCATGTTAAATAAAATGAAAGGGAACATAACAAAATAAAAAGTCAGAACACTAAACTAGATTAATATCAAATATGCAATTTGCTGATTACAAAAAATGGTCCTGCCTACCTATAGACAATAAAAGTTATTCTTTGGTTTTTTTTGAGGATTGCCTTTTCATATTTGAGAATGAATATTTTGATAAATGGTTGAATTAATCGTATTGGATTAGTATTTCAGTAATTTGATGGCCCTGCAAAGGGACTAGATTAATAAGGTTGTAAATGCCTACTAGCATATCAGAGCTTTCTCTGTTTTGCATTCATATCTTAGAATCTCTTCGTTGTTTCGTTTCCTATTTTCTGACTCCTCTTTCCAGAGCCTTAAATCAAGTTTGACTTTCTCATATCTAAATTTTGCTGCTGTCAAGAGATTATAGCAGACTTTATATTTAGCTTTACTTCTTCGATATCAGATTTTCAATACAAATAGAATTCCTTGTTGAATTTGGGTCTTGGATCTGAATTTTCTTGATTTTTAAATTTGCAATTCGGTGAACATTGGCACATCTCATATTGTGCATAGTAATTTAAAACCCTTGCAAACATGTCTAGCTGTCAAAAAAATTGGCGTTTTCCCTCAGTGCTTCAATTTATAATCTTTTATTATTGCTTTAAATTTATAATCTCTTCTTGGTTGCTTTTATTCCTTGCCACAGGCTGTCGAAGCTACAAAAAATGTTGAGCTTGGCAACAAAGAGTTGTCTCAAGCTATACAGCGAAACAGCAGTAGCAGGACTTTTCTCTTGCTTTTTCTGTTTGTACTTACTTTTTCGGTCCTCTTTCTTGATTGGTATAGTTAAATGATCATTTCTATCATTCTCATATTATGTACACTTAGATTAGTAACTTTGCCATGTGGATTTGATGGATGACATCCATGATATGAAAAACAAAATGGTCTTCAAATCTCATTTTGCTGGTTGTCATGCATTTTCTTGGCAAACAACTTGTTACACTTTAGACGCTTACCAATGATAAATTATATATCCTGATACCTTCAACAGGGAAATGCGCATACCACCATTATCACTGAGCGAGTAACAGCCAATATGGGCTCACTGGTAAAGTATTAATTGAAATGACCATCAATAGCAATTTTCCCCGAGTCTTTTCAATCACATAAAGCTCAATACAAAGAAATTACATATTGCAAGTCTCATTCAGCCATCAGTGAGAACAGTCCTGCATCACACAGAATTTGCCAAGAAAAATACATATTGCTTGTTTTAATGTTGCATCTTGTCAATCGTAAGTTCAGAACCAATTTATATACACATATATATATACACACACTTTCAATACTTAGTATTCCACAATCATAATCATTTTACATGGCATATTTCTTGAAGTGCCTATATATCTTGAATGATCTGAACTTCAAAGGAAAAACCAAAGAGCATAAAAAGATTCTCTGACCATATGCACAAGAGCCCAAAAAAAATATCTAATCCTCTTCTAAAGAACAAAAATTTTTTGGACCCTTATATATTAGATTGGTTATCGTACCTATAGGTATGGTTGTTAGTATACATCACAATCCTCTGATCCTGGAGACAGTTTGAATGAGTATTGCAGCCATAGATGTTGCTAAGTTGCACAACCTAAGCACCTGTTTGGACTGTAGAAAGTTGCTATGTTGCACAACTTGAAATCATGCATCCTACTTTAGCAAGTTTATTGTCTGCAATACAGTTGGTCTTGATTTGTCACAGATACACCCAGGAAAAGGGTTTGCATAAAAATTTTCCTCATATCTTGGGGATTGTCCTGGTAATCTACGAGAAGGTGCTCCAGTTCTATTCCTATGTAAATTTCTAACTTCCCATGAAAATTTATTCCAAGATATCATACCATTGTCTAGTTGGTCAATCAATCTTACAAAATTGTATCTGCAAAATGAAACAAGCAATCATCATTCAATAAAATATGTGAATGAATGTCATCACAGGATCATACCATAACCAATTGATATGCGTACTTGTCAGGGATGATGGTTTTTCGAAAACCTTCAAATCTTCTATGACCTGTGACAGCCTTAGCCATATTGCCATCATAGCTGTAAATAAAAACATTGCTTTCAACTGCTACAATGTAGTCTAAGGCTGCAAGTTGATTCTGGCAATTCTTGAGAGATTTCAGTTCTTCCTCTGTCCCTAGGGTGAAATGAGTATATATATTTGGATACTTAGCTTGAAGTTCTTTAATCTCATTTTGTCCATAAATCTTCCCTGCGACTATATAAATCTTGGTATCGTAAGGGAACCCCATTGCCTCAAGAAATACAGTAACCTCTCTTGGGGTCATAGGGCATAATCCTTCCAGTCTTTTTCTTGTACCGTTGATATTTTTTTCCTTCCAATGCTTAACCTTAATTCTCAATCTCCTTAATTCTGTATCCTCAGCTTTGGTGAGATTATGACTACAGCCTGTAAAAGCAAGCATGTCCTTCTCATATCTGCAATGTTAATATGCATACCAGTAGTGAGTGACTAAGACTATGCAAAAATTAGAACTAAACACGAGACTAGATCATCAATTTATAACAAGTTACCTTAGATGAAGAGCTATAAATGGCTCACCATTATTCCTAAGTCTATCAACTAACTTGCTTGCTAATTCTTCTATTTCTTTCGAAAATCTTAATGCTTCATACATTGCACGACAACGAAGTCTTTGGATGGACGCAGCAACACCATTATTAGCAAGGCGAGAATCAGAATGTGTAAATTTAATGACTCTGTGCCCCTTCAAAATGGAGACCACATTCTTTCTGTAATAGCTAGGCTGCACAAAAATAATCATGAACCCATCTTAAAGCACAATCATAACAGCAGCATTACTGAAAAATTAATCATTAATTTGCAGTAGTTTTTATGAAGTTTCACCTACAAAGTCATACCCTGGACCAAGAGACAGGAGGTTTCTGCACTGGCTTTAGTGAAGATAACTGTTTTGGAAGAGACTCCACAATTGCAATATCATCTTTCAGAACTTCCATGAAGTGCTTCCAATCAAAGATATCTTTAAAGTCACTGAATCAATCAATTTTGAAGTTAGTTTAATATTTTTCTGCCTCAAAAATTATAATTAAATGTACAAAAACTATGCCCACCTGGGATCAGTCCAAAATGAAGCATGATCCAGTGTAGGAAGAACCAAAGTGGCATTCATAATTTTAGCTATAGCAACCATATCACTTATCTGCAATCCAACCACATCATTTGATTGAGATTACACTAATTTCTACCATCATCAAATCTCCCTTTAATCCAAATAAATAAAAAAAGAAGTTCCAATTAAATAGTAAAATTGATCATGGTATTTTTACCCCTGTTTTCATTTGATTCAATCCGCCATTTGCATGAACAAGAACATAGCCATTAGTTGCATTTGCAGTTCCTAAAAAGTACTTGAGAGTTACAAAAACAAGTAAATGGTAGTTAAACAATAATAAAAAAAAAAAAAACAGAATTAAAGCAACAAGTTAAAAGGAATAGAGAATACTGGACATACTTTTTTCACTTCTAGATTGGTTAATACACTTGTAGAAGTTATCACTATTGGGCTTCATCCAAATTTCTGGATTCTGAGAATGAAAACCATATGAAAATTAGGGTCACAATCTAAGGTAACGAAAGATGAGTTCATCAACTGTATTAGTGTCACCACCTTGAATGTTGTTCCTGCATCATTTTGATTAAGAAGACCAACAATATATCAAGCCTCATTTTAAATTTATGAAAATCAGTGTCTGGAGTTCCAACTCACGATGATTCTTAGTTTTAAATCTCGACCATTACGATATGATACTTAATGGTAGTAATATTTTTTTTAAAAGTTATTTTTCGATTTGATATTTTCAATTCACGCCTAAATCATTCAATCATTCAATATTGTTACCATTCAAACAATATAGACAATTTAAGTTGTATTATATTATATTTTTTTAATAAAGATTCACACTATAGTCCACCGCGGTTGTTACATTTTAACATGATATGCTGACGCATCCATTACTTGCTAGCTATAGGAGGTTCATTCATGGATTTTGATCAACTCCGTGGCGAAAATAACCATCTGAAATTCTTTAAAAACACACACACACGCATAATTGAGAGGAATCCTTGGGAGGAAATGAACGGTTTCTTCTAATGAACCTACTAGGTTAATAAGACCAACAACATAAATCATGCAAGAAATTCATCATGCACCTACAATATCTTTTGCGTATATCTCTTTTTTTTCTTTGGAAGCTTTATGCCTATGAGACGCTCACATATATTTGATGGGTGCAATAAGTTGGAAATAAATGCAAAAAATTCATATATTTTGAATATAATAGAAAAAATATTTTGCTCATCACACTCACACATATTTGAAGATTCACGTCACTCAAGGTAAAGGAATCTTATAATTCATAAAAGGATAGATACACCAAGCTAGCTATTATATACGTCTGAAGGATTTTAATTAGTCTAACCGGTATTATCTTGTCTGATGATGATGATAATGATGGTGATGATGAAGGCATGTGTTTAGAGACATGTTGATGACGATGATGATGAAGAACTCCATAAATTCTTTCCTTGACAACATTATTTACACCTGAATTATCATCCACAACTATGGGATGAAAAAACCTATGAACTTTCTCCGACTTCTGCAATGTTTTTAGCAGTGCCACCTTAGAAAGCATGGTCAAGAAACCAAGAACTATCAAGCTCACAAGCATCCACCTTCCAAGAATCTTCCCCGGCCGGAAAAGTTCCGGCAAGTATTGCACCTTTTTGTGCAAAAACGCGGCATGGTTTCTCATTGACATGGTTCCTCCTTGCCCATTTTGTGGCTCTATCAACTCCACCACTCGCCTCCTTGTCATGTACACAGAGCTAGTGGTTGTGGTCGCGGTGCATGGATTCTCTGCTGTGCTAGCCATGGTTAAACAGACAAACAAACAAGTGGAATAAATTGGGGTTATGGTGAGGTTAACGTTAGAGGAAGAAGAAGAAGAAGAAGAAGAGGTGAAAGTAACGGTTGGCAGGATTTTTTGAGGTTTTATATGTTTGTTAGTAATGGGGGGCGAAATAGCAGGCGAGAGAAACTCCTGTTGTTAATTATAATTAACCATTCAATTGCTAGAGGTATAATTCTTATTATAATAAGCTACCTAATTAAGCTTAGCCTTAGACATCATTTCATATGTTTTGTGCATATATTTTGCCATTTTGCTTATTCTAACCATATTAATCCTCTCCTTCTTTTTTTTTTTTTCCATTAAAAATCTTATTTTATGTTTTTTTTTTTTTACCATTTTTCTCATCTTTCTTCAAATAAAAATAAAGCATGATTAGTCAAACAAAATTCCTTTAGAAGAGGATTTTGGATGAGATACTTAATCCAAATAATTACTTGTAGAGTAAATAGATGTAGGAGTCAACATAGTTGAGATACTCATATCTCTAAAATTGTTTATCTTTATTTAGAGCACCTATGTTTTCATTTAACTCAAAATTTAATTTGACCAAATTTTATTATTTTTAAATAAAATCTCAATAATCCAAATTTAGATATATTAAATCATATTAGTTTTTCATTGACTCAAAATGTAATTTGACTAAATTTTATTATTTTTTAATAAAATCTTAATAATCTAAATTTAGATAGATTAGATCATATTAGTTTGATTCGTTTGACTCGATTTTTAAATACTTTATGTAATTTTAATAATTTTTTAAAAGCAAATCAATATTATCAATGATTCGATTAAAAGTTCACGAGTTAAGTTGAAATGTGAGTTTAAAATTGTGAATGTTAGTAAGATTACTTCAGAGAGTTTAAGTTGTGAATGTTAATAAGACTATTGTAAAGAGTTTAAACTGTGAATGTTTACATTTCTTCCTTCTATAAAATTCATATAACAAACATGTGTATAATAAAATATTCTATTGCTCCTTCTACTCACAATTGTAGAGCTGAACATGGTACTTAGGATTTTTCAAATTGAATAAAAATCGAACTGAAATAAATATTGAATCAATAAATATAAGAGAAATTAAACCAAATCGATATTTATTTAAAATCGATTTAGCTTCAATTCTCCTTTAGAAAACTGTATTAAGAACTGAAAACGAAATTGTACCAAAACCAAAGTAAACCGAAGCACACTGAATAACCAAAATACACTTGAATATTACTTAATATAATTTTTTTTTATAATCATAAAGTTATATTTTGTAATAATTTAATGCACTCAAAAGATATAATTTTATGTTATAATATATTTTGCAATATTTTAAAAGATGTGTATAAAATGGATTAAAAGAATTATAACTATGAAATTTAAACAAATAAATTTAAATTTAGGACCAAATTAGAATTGAACTAAAAATTAAGAATCAAATACTATCAAATGAACAAACTAAATCAAATCAAGTTTTCAATCTAATTCAATTCCAGTTCTTGAGAGGTTTCCGTACAATTTGAGTCCTTAATTTGAAAAAGACTGAAACTTCAATCAAATTATAGGATTTTTTAAAATCTCATACTAGACCATCCAAGCTGAGCCCTATACAATTGTATTGATGCATGGGCTTGTATAGCAAATCTCTTAAAACTAATATAGGGTTCTTATATGTATATCGTCAAGTACTTTTTAGGAGACCTGACTCACTCTCCTCTGCATCCCTTAACCATTTTCAAGTTTGGAGGCCAAGTTCTGTCTAGCTGAAAAATAGCTACTTTTGAGCTGTGAGACAGATTGCTAAAACCTTTTTATAGCTAACATAGAGTCAGGATGAGAGTATGTAATTACGGATGGATGGGATCACGTTGGGCTCTAAGGCCAATTGTCTAGTATGAGCTACAGTTTGTCATTGGGCTCTTTTCATGCCTATTAACAATTTCATGAAAGAAGAGTTCTGGACTCACGACTCAGTCTCATTGTGCCTGATTATCCTACTGAACTGCAAAGGGTGACGATAATCAACCTTTATATGTGTAAGAGTCGACATATCTGAGATACTCATACTTCTAAAATAGCTTAGCTTTACTTTATTTAGAGTGCCTAAATTTTCGTTTGACTCGAAAATTTAGCTTGACTAAATTTCATTACTTTTTAATGAAATCTCAATAATTAGGATTAGATTACTATGATTTGATTGACTCGATTTTAAATACTGCATATAATTTGAATAAATTTTTTAAATAAATCAATATTATCAAAGGTTCAACTCATATAGTTCACAAGTTGATTTGATTTTTTATTCAAACCTCGCAAATCAATTTAATGTCTAGTCTAAGTTTATAAATTTTAATTAATGTCTTAGATTAGTAGTAAGATGAAACTATTTATTAGTAGATGTTAAAATTCAAATTTTACCAATGTAATCACCCTCCCCAATACTAAAAAAAAAAAAATTATAACTTTACTCAAAATATGGGACGAATCAATGCCAGTCATTCAAAATCTTTATGAAGAGAGTTTAAAATTGTGATATTTTACATTTCTTTCATTTATAAAATTCATATAACAAACACATGTATAATAAAATATTTTATTGCTCCTTCTACTTACAATTGCATGGATCTATGGGCTTGTATACTAAGTCTCTTGAAGCAATATATATATATATATATATATATATATTTGTGACATAAGCTAGCTACTAATTTAAAGGTTGATTATCCTCACCCTTCATAGCTTAATAATATTTCGAGAATTGGACTAGACCAATAAAGTTAAAAATTCGATCAGTGTTTAGTTTGGTTTGACTCAGATGAGTTTTTAGTATTATTTTTTTATTTTTAATTATTATAATTATATTTATATTTTTTAATATTTTTTTCAAAATTTTTAAAATTTATTTATTACTGAGCTAATTAAGCTGAATTAATTAAACCAAATAAATCACAAATTAGTCAACCGATCGCAGTTCAGTAGGATAGTCTGATACAATGGGACTGACCTGTGAATCCATAACTTGTCCTGCATGAAATTGTTAATAGCCCTGAAAAAAGAGCCCAAGTACAAACTAGAGCTTACAATAGATAGTTGGGCTTATAGCCCAACATCCATCCGCAATTACACTCTCCTCCGCCTCTATATAAGCTAAAGAATCACAAATTAGGGTTTTCACAATCTGTCTGTGTTTTTCAGCTAGTCAGAACTCGCTCCAAATACAAAAATGGTTAAGGGACGCCAAGGAGAGCGAATAAGGTCTGTTGTCTCTCTCTTTTTTTTTTTTTTTTTCTTCGAAAGATTCTAGCTTTGGGTTTTACGTTTCTTCTTGAGCTGAAATATTGCTGCTATTTTAATTTTGTTTTTATTTCTTTCATATTAATTTAACGTTTCTTTGTTCTTTTTTGTTTGGTTGCAGACTCTATGTAAGGGGGACCATCTTGGGATACAAGAGGTAATAAAGATTCTATCTTGATGAACTATTATAATGATGTTGTTGTTGATTTTGGGGATTTATTGTTTGTTGTTATGTTTGGTGTCTTAGAGAGCTGAACAGTACTTATGAAAGTGAAATGTTACTTGATTAGTAGTCTGTTTATTTGTAGGAGGTTGAGTTTATTTTTGGTGTTGATGAATCTTATAATGAAGAAATTATGATGTTGTATTGTCAATGTTCTTGTTAGCTTCTGCACCCAAAAACTGCGTATGTGGGTTTAGTTTACTTGATATGTTTTTGACTTTTCTTTGTATTTTGATCATTGAGAGAGCTAATTTGAGCTAGGGAAACAGAAATCTAGTTGGAGCAATGTGTTTCTTTAGTAGGGTCAGTGGAAATGATGATTTATTCTGCTGCTTATTTTGATTGGGCCACTGTTCTAAGAGATAAAATGAGGATCTGGGAGTTTGTATATGAGTTGTTTTGGGGATTAAAAGTGGTTTTTGGTTGTTAGATCCAAGTCAAACCAGTACCCAAACACATCTTTGATCCAGATTGAGGGAGTGAATACCAAGGAAGAGGTTGCCTGGTATGCTGGAAAGCGCATGGCTTATATCTACAAGGCTAAGGTAAAGAAAAATGGATCACACTATCGCTGCATTTGGGGCAAGGTTACAAGGCCTCATGGTAACAGTGGTGTCGTAAGAGCCAAGTTCAAGTCCAATCTGCCTCCTAAATCAATGGTATTGTAAATAATAACAATAATAATAATAACAATAATAACTGATGTGACTGCTTTGCCACGCATTCCGAGTTTCTTGTTTTCAAACTTATAGAGTTTTTGGATTATTTCAGGGAGCTAGGGTTAGAGTCTTCATGTACCCCAGCAACATATAAGGTATGTTTCACCCTCTGTCCATAATGCTGTGGCTGGATGCACATATTGGGACTAATTACTTTTTGTGGCACAGATGTATTGTACTTCTTTTTGTTGGAGATTGTCTATTGTTTTAATATTTCTTCATTATAATTATGGTGGTTCATGCTTGGAAGATCAAGTTCTAATGTATAGCTTAATGAATAGCTGATTGCCTCTTTAGAATAATATCTGTGGTGCTTTTAGTATACTATTCAAATAAATTTTTGGAAATAATGAATGTATTGAAGTGCTGATTGTGTCAATTTGTTGGTAATTTTAAAAGTGATTTCATGACAAACTATAT
The DNA here is from genome assembly GCA_949677035.1 of Omphalea diandra. Taxonomy (NCBI): domain Eukaryota; kingdom Viridiplantae; phylum Streptophyta; class Magnoliopsida; order Malpighiales; family Euphorbiaceae; genus Omphalea; species Omphalea diandra. The sequence continues at coordinate 42,157 of CATIWR010151396.1, forward strand.
GTTGGCTGTATACAATGGTGCTTACTTTTTTTATGATAACTAATGTTCCCTTTTTTCCCTACATAAATTATTAAATATAAAAGACAGTGTATTGATCACTAGGCCTGTTCTTAATACTTTTGGCCTGAGATGTGCCTTAACTTTGGTCACATTACTTTTATGAGGTTATCCTCTTCTAGCCACTTGTTGTCCAATTGATTGATCTTTTCCTTTTTTTTTTTTTTGAAATCCATGACTATGTGATCTTAATATGATACTTTTTGCCATCAAGCCGGTTTACCTTGGAAGTTATATCTGTCCCCATACTGTTTAATTATTAATATGCAGTCTCATGTAACTTTGTATGTTTTAGTTCTGTTTTCGGTTCATACTGTTATATAAATCTGGCATGTTCCAAAAAACAAAAATAATTCATTTCTTTGCTCATTTGTCCTCATTGAAATTAGAGGATTAAGGAACTGTTTGTTTGTCAGCTGCTATCATATGGATGCCATGCTGTTTGCCGCTCATGATCATTTAATGTTTTTTCTGTATGCATGATTTGGTTTCATTCAGATGGAATTTTAGATTCAGTTTTTCACTCTGGTTCTAAATCCTGTAATTTTCCCTCTTGCAGTGTCACAAGATCCATAGATGGCAGATTGATTGCATTGCTGACTTGGTGGAATCTGGGTGTCACTTGTTTTATAAGCTAAGTTTAAACATGTTATGTGCTTGAGTTTTCAGGGAGTTGTTACTATTTGTTTAGAATGGTGGATGAACAATTGTTTTGACCTGTTATTAATCTCAGTCAGGATTTTTCGCCCATTTGTTCTTTCTTTGAATGGTCTGGTAAATTGACCTTTTTGTGAACCAGCTATTTAGTTCTATGCTTTGATTATCTCATTGGTCTTCATTTCGTTCAGATATTTTCTCCCTTCACTCTGGCCTCCTCTACTAATCTAGAAAATTTGTTGTATTTATTTGCAATTTGCAGCAGTTTGTGGAGTTATGCTTATCATTGGAGCGCGTTATTTTGTTACTTTGCTTGCAAGGATAATATCAAGCCCTTCAAAGATTAAAGGGTCATCTATCATTAGGTGGCATGTAATTATCATAGTAGCCATCTGGAGCTTGATTTGTTTGTGGGTGTTAAAGGGAGGCATGAATCAGTCTGCCTCTTGAGAGAGAAACATTATCCTAACTGGGTTTTTGATATTCATATTACCAAAGAGTTCTGAAGATAGAATTCCCTTTTGTCCTGCTCTAGATCGTAAGTCATAATTCTGCATAATTAATTCCACACCCGTTACATTTTGTCTCTAAGCATGTTGGAATTTTCTTATTGATTATTCGAGTTCGTTTTTGGAGTCTTCTACTCCTTTGTTAGCATTGCGCCTTAAAATCCTACCACGTAAAAGATTAAAATGGTTGAATGAAATTTTCTTGGTTTTTTCTTTTTAATTTAATGATGCATGCATGAGGAATAGCCTCGCGCCATATCCATCCATCTCACGTCATGTCGGCCTTTAGTGGTGTCTCCACGTCTTGTTCTTCGATTTCACGTGTATGTTCCCATCACCGACAGATTTATAGTTCTTTAAGCATATGCCTTTCAACTTCATGCAACGTCTTGTCAAAAGCGACCCAGAAATGTACGATTTAGTCATCATACGTCTTTGTCGAAGGGAAGTAAGTTCTCAGCAGTACCCAAATGGTAAGTGATGTGTCTTTTAACCAACGAATTATGCATGATTAAATAAATATGCATTACGTAAGTTGCTAATGGCTGCAAGGCAAGCATGGATCGAACCAGGATGAGTTCATTGCCGTTGCATTATTGCATTATGGTGTCATTATGTATTAGTTATTAATTATTTATGATAATTATATTAATAATAAAAATTATTCAAGATAATTAATAATTATTATAATGTTGATCATGTAATTAATTTTTAGGAAAACTAATTAGTCGTTGTTCCCTGTTTCAAATTCTCCAAATAATTGACTATAAGAAAGTAGATTGTGATCCACAAACTGCCATTTTCAAATAAAATAAAATTTGACCATGTGTTAGGCTAGGGCCAACTAGTTCATGGGTCGTGAGTGGCATGCTTTAAGACTTCCCAAAGTCATAGGCTTTTTCAATTCACATTGAAGTAAGTGATTGAGGTTTGCAAATCAAACACAATCAAGATTTTTTTTTTCTAAATACAATAATTGAATTCAATTCTATATTTGTTCCCAATTCTATTAAAATTTGACACAAACTAAAGTGAAAATTCTAAATTGAAGTGTTTGCATATGGTTAATTCCAAATATATTGGGAGGATAGGTTAGTATTACATATTTTCTCTTTTTTGAATTTCCCATTTTAGTGCATTCAATTTGTTTTTTTGGGGACATGCCATCCATGTGCGTTAATTCAATTCAGTATTAATTTAATTTCCATTCCAACTCAAGCATGGATATCTCTTTGATAGCACGGAACCAAATTAATGAGTTTGTATCAAAACTATTTGTTATTTTTTTATTTCAATATTTTGTTAATCAAAGTTACAAAAGAGGACAGGAAGAGTTGAACTTGAAACATTTAATTTTTTTTAAAAAAAATATATAAATATTAAACTAAATCAAAATGTATAGTTTTATTTCAATAGTTAAGGATTAATTTTTTTTAAAAGAAAAATGTGAACTTTTATCCATAGATTTAATGAATAATAAAACTTAATTTATAACTATAAGGTAATATTAAAATAACGAATATTATCTTTGACATCATTCAATCGTAATGATAAATATTTAAAATTATTGCTCAATAAAAAAATTCACTCAATAATAATAATTATTATAAATTACAGAATGTGTGTGTATATATATATATATATATATATATATATATATATCAAACTAAATCAAATAATTCGAATATCATTCGACTGAGTTAAATATCACCATCACTCAATAACAAAACTTACACAACATTCATGGAGACTTTTGCCAGACATGCTTCTTTCTTTGCATGGCCCATTTTCTTGTATCTTTTTTTGGCCATATATTCACAATAATCAAATCAAAATTAATCAGACCAAAAAAATTTTAAAACTATGCTATGATTTTGGACCGAACCCTCTAAGGCAGGCAGGCAGCAGCAGCCTAACATTAGGTGCCTAATTTATTTTCTAACAAAATTGCTTAGTGCCTAATTTAGGGGGTCACATTTTTTTAATTTTTCTAATGGGTTCTAACAAACCAAAGGGTCCAATCTTTGCTTGTATTTTATTGGTTTCTTTACTATGAGTTTTGATATTGGAATAACAATTGGAAGAAATCTATTAATTGGAAATAAAATAAATGTTTGATTATTGAGTTATTAGTGCAACAAAAATCATGTTGAAGTATATTAATATAGGATTTGTTGTTTTTAATCTAATGAATTACTTTGATTTAGTTACCATTTTGTTATTCTTTGTATATGGTAGGGAGGATGATTTTATTTTACTAGAACAAGTAAATACTAAGCAAGTAACTCTTTTAATTATTTTTAAGATTTTAATACGTATATGGATTGATTTTTTTTTTTCATTTTAGTAAAAAAATCAAGAGATTTTTAAATTTTATTTTCTTTAAATTTGATGAAAATTATTTATAATCTAAATTTTTTAATTTATAAAATAAATAAATAATTATTAAATAAAAATGAACCATATATTTACAAAAAAAAAAAAAAACATATTCATATACACAACAAATTTTATTACCATTATTTTTATGATTTTTATTCCTCAAATTATATTATATTTATATTAATAGTCTGATTGAGTGTAGTCTTATAATATATAAGTTATATATTCAGATTTTAACAACTCATATTTATTGTAAAAATTCCTGACATACTAAATATAAATTATTTTATTATAACTATTGATAGCATTCAAAATAAATTCACTTAAATGAGCATAGAAAAGGAATGGAGCCAAGTAAAATCCATATATTTCGAAATAAATCGAATTGTGACAAAATCAAACATATTTGAAGACTTCAATTTTGCAGAGTCAAACAGAAACACCTAATGACTATAATTAAAATTTTCATATATAGACCTAACTGACCAATACACATGAAAAAATTACACCTAATTGCCATAGCTTGCTTTTTTTTTTTTTTTAATATATATATATTTATGCTCATTATTGTCTTTATTTTAAAAAAAAAATTGTCTCTATATAAATGAGAAATTAAAGTCCCTAACAATGATTTATTTCCAATTCTCCAAATGTAATTCAATTATTTTGTCACTTTTGTTTTTGTATTTTCTTAAACCTACTTTCATATCTCCCTTATTATTATCAACTACTTTAATTTCTCTCTAATCCAAAAAAAAAAAATCTTAAAAAAATTATTTGTGCAAAATTTCTCACAACCCATTTATGTATATGCATAAATTCATGCACCTCCTCCTCCTTAAAAAAAAAAAAAAAAAAAAAAGTCAAAGGTGTACCTTTCCTTATATTATACACAAAAATAAAAAGAAATAATTGCAACTAGTACATATATAAATACCATAAACAATTAGCATCCCCATTAATTCCACAAATTAATTTTTTTTTTTTTTTTTTAAAAAGGAAGCCTCTCCCTTCTTCTTCCTGACGCGTTTGCTCCTTTCTCTTCCTCTTCCTCATTGTTCAAAACCAGCCCAAACGGAAAATCACATTCCTCCCAATTCCCTCCATTTTAGAAAAACCAAACGAAAACAGAACCCCCTCCTCCCCTCCCTTTCTCCTCCTCTATGTCACAGATCCATAGTCCCCCAGATCCGCACCAATCCTCTTCACCTCATCTCACCTAATCCGTTCCCTCTTCTGAATCTCCGCCGTTGATTAGATCCCAACCATGAAGACCACATCGCGGCTGTTCACCATCGGCCTAGTAACCTCTTGGTACTCCTCCAACATTGGCGTCCTGTTACTAAACAAGTACTTGTTAAGCAATTATGGGTTCAAGTACCCGATCTTCCTCACCATGTGCCATATGACGGCGTGTAGTTTGCTAAGCTACGTGGCCATTGCGTGGATGAAGATGGTCCCGATGCAGACGATACGGTCCCGTTTACAGTTTCTTAAGATCTCCGCTTTGAGCCTCGTCTTCTGTATCTCGGTTGTGTTTGGGAATATTTCGTTGAGGTTTTTGCCTGTCTCGTTTAATCAGGCGATTGGTGCGACGACGCCGTTTTTCACTGCTGTTTTTGCTTATTTGATGACTCTTAAGAGGGAGGCTTGGCTTACTTATGTCACCTTGATTCCTGTTGTTACTGGCGTTATTATTGCCAGTGGGGTATGTTTTTCTTATTTTTTTGAATATTATATTTGTTTCTATTCTGTTGATTATGGAATTCGTTTTTCCATTTAGCTACGGAAGGAAGAGATGAAAATTGGGTTCTGATAAGTTGAATTGTTAATGGGTTTTATTTATTTTTCTTTTTTCATAGATATGGCGGGGTATGTTTTTCTTCCTTCTTTACTTTTCTGAATATGGCAAATGTTTTATTATGTTAATTGTGGAATTGGGTTTGCTAAATTTAGTTGATTTTATGATGTCTATCTATTTCCTAAAGGAAGGAAGCGATGAAAATTGATACGTTGAATTGTTACTGAATTGTGGCGGGTGTTGAATTTGGATTCTTATAAGTTGAATTTTTATGTGTGTATAATATTATTATTAGCTAGGGAAGGAAGGTATGAAATTGAGTTCTTATAAATTGAATTTTCAATGCGGTTATGTTAATTTTCAGGGGATTTGTTTGACTTTTGAACTGAATATCATTTTTAGTGGTTTTTGAAGTTAGGTTTTGGGTATATATTGGTCTTTTGCTGGAGAGAGAAATTTAATTAAAGAAATGACTGAAAGATATAATAAAGTAGGAAGAAGAAAGAAAAAAAATTGTTGGCTTAATTTGAGCGAATTGTAGGATATGAGGCTTTGTCCAATTATGATAGACTGCTATTATCTCCAATTCTGGTAGAGCTATCTGCCAACAATTTATGGTTGTGTACTAGATTGTAAATCAAATTCCTTCTTTTTTTTTTTTTCCCCCCAAGTCACCTGAAATGACCTTTGATGCTGGTGATATTGTTCACTTAACTGGAATCAGGATGCTAAATTATATTCCACCTTCATGCAGCCAAAATCCTCCTATTGCATTTACTTGTTGAGGTCTTTAGGTTTCAATGCAGAAAAAGTCTTTTTCCTGTCAAGTTTTTATTGCTTGATTTCTTCTTGATTGAAAGTTTTGTGTCTCATTAATCTGGCTTTGAAGACTGATATAGAAGCTTATGCATTTCTGAACCTTTTTATAGCTTAGTTAATTCTAATACAAATATAGGATGTAGTTAATATTGTTACCTTTTAAGTGATTTCATTTAGTCCTTGTTTGTAATTGATTTGGTTTTCGATTTTAATTTATGAGATCTATATAGTGTTCTGTGTCATTCAGATGATTCCCCGCTGATGAGTACTTATTAATCTCTTTACTATGGCCCTAGGGTGAACCGAGCTTTCATCTGTTTGGGTTCATAATGTGTGTTGCTGCTACAGCTGCAAGGGCACTCAAGTCAGTGCTGCAAGGGATTTTACTTTCCTCTGAGGGGTAAGGATCATATATATATATATATATATATATATATACTGCTGTTCTTTTTTTGTCATTGACAATCATAGGACTATTTATTTACGTGTTTAAATTTATCTGATAATGCAAATGAATGCTGAAATACTTTCAACTTTTTCTAGGGAGAAGCTGAATTCTATGAACCTCCTTCTATACATGGCTCCTATAGCTGTTTTGTTTCTCCTCCCTGCAACTCTTATTATGGAAGATAATGTAGTTGGTATCGCACTGGCGCTTGCCAGAGACGATATCAAGATTGTCTGGTACCTGCTATTCAACTCATCCCTGGCGTATTTTGTAAATTTGACCAATTTTTTGGTCACAAAACACACCAGTGCTCTGACTCTACAGGTATGCCCTGCTTTAAATAGATAAATTGATATGTTCATATTTTATTTTATTTTCAACATATTGGTGTTGGCATAGAACACTTGTTTGTGTGTGAAGATTGGTCCTTAATAATGCAATAATTTTCTCTACCTGAAAAGCTGAAAGTAAAGTACTTATTTACGGTGCTATATTTTGTTCTCCCTGAAATTTGAAATTTACTAGAACATAAAAAATTTTGAGATGTCTCTGGCATATGTTTCAAATATGTAATTCTTGCTGTTATATTTCTCAAAATTTAGCCCTGTAGTTGTGAATAGGTGGAGTCCAGTAGTAGTTAAAAAATTTTACCACTGTCAAGGACACATTGGCAGACTGCTATGATTTTAAGAGTTGTATGACTTTGGATTGGTATTTCTTAGAATGGAGTGCCATGTCGGTGATGCGACTAGCAACATCCTGTGAGTAAGATGTGATTTTATTGAATTGGAATTAAGAATTGCAACTGTTGATTGGCTGGAAGATGCCAATGTCCCAGAGACTCTTAAGTTGTAGGGCTGAGTTGCATGCTGAAACATATTGGATGTTACTTGTGAGAAATGTTCAGGTGTACCAATGCCAACTGCTTCTTTTCCCTGTTTGTTCTATTTCCACTTATTTCCTCATAAAAGACCGGCAACTTCTAATTTCTTTCCTGTAAGTGGCTTTCCCTCGTTTGGTAATTTTATGTTCGCTTCTTTGCTTTGGATCTTCAGGTTAATATCTAATTTGATTAACTGTAACCAAAGTCCAGTGAGGGATTATTGATCTGACCAACTTTTTGGAGGTTTTATTTATGAATCTGGGAATATTTAGCCCAATTCGCTATTTAGGCGAGTGGATCTGTCTTTGCAGAATTAGCTTGTTGGTCTAGACTACTGAGAAACTATACTGGCTGATCCATTCCATTTGGATTTTTTCTACTATTTGTGAATGCTGAAGACTGATCCAGTGGATTTAGTATAGGCTTTAGGGAATACAATGCTTTTGAAATGTGGTTGGCCTTGTCCCCACATTTGTGCTTAAAAGCTAAGAAATTAAAAATTTAAATGGAGAATTCTTCAGTTACCAGAGCTGCGTCTCATGCTACACTGTGATTGCTTTTTTAGCTTGACCTGCAGCATGTGGTTGGGATTCTTGGAATGAAAATATTGATTAAAATTGCTGTGTCAGCTATCACATATTTAGGTCTTCTTACTTCTAAATACTATTGAAATCTCTGTGCTGTGGTCAGATGTTGGAGAATCTAATGGCCACCTTTCTTGTCCTTTCGGAAAGCAACTTCTGTTTCCTGTGACAGGAGGGCTGCAAGCTTTGATGATTAGCAATTTTCTTATTGAGTTACAGCTTTTGGGCTTGTAGCCCTTTGGTGAATTTTGAAGAACCCCTATTTATTTTATGTTATGTAGCAGTGAGTTTGTTTATATGGATCAGTTCCGTGGAAGAGGAGTTTCAAGAAGCCCTAGGTAATGTAAAGCGGCAATTCTAGGACTAAGTTCGTTCTTGAGTGTGAAATGAAATACCAATTGTTCTACACCACTCAATGGCATGGTTTGAAGTTCAAAGGAATGAGAGGATGAGAGAATCACAAAGTTTTGTAGGTTGACTTCGAGTAACAGGGATGATTTTATATGACCTTTTGTTGGGTCAGGATAAAGTTATTATGTTATAGGGTGCCCTTGAAGATTTTTCTGCTCACTCTAAGAAAAAATCAATTAGTCGATAGGGATTATGATGTCTTGAATATTTTTTGTTTTTCTGCTGAAGTACCATTCTAACAGAAAAAAAGGAATCATTTGAGAGTTTGCTATCCTGATTAAGTTTAACTGTAGAAAATAGAGTACCTGTGTGGCTTTACATTTACGCACTAACCATTTCGGCATTTCACCTTATTTGTCTCATTGATAATCTGAATTAATTATTTCATTTTTTAGCTGTCTCTGTTGTGCTGAATTTTGATTTTTTTATGCATGTAATTATTGTCCTATGTTTTATCTTTTCTTGTAGAATTTCTGGTATTCTTGTATCATTTTTTAGGTTTCCTTTTCAAAGCCTCCTTGAGCTCGGAAATAAAATATGTTGTTGATCTTTCAGGTTCTAGGGAACGCAAAAGGGGCAGTGGCTGTTGTGGTCTCAATTTTAATTTTCCGAAATCCAGTTTCAGTTACTGGAATGCTTGGTTACACGCTTACAGTCTTTGGAGTCATCCTCTACAGTGAAGCCAAGAAACGAAGTAAATAATGCGGTAATCATGTGAAAGCGTTTAAGTGCAATTTTCCACAGCTTTTAAGTGCAATTTTCCACATATATATTTTGTTTCCATTACAACCAGGGCAGCAACAACCTTCCTAGGGAGGTGAGTTTGAGCTGTTAATGTTGGATATGGATTATGCCCTCTGAATTCTATTAATTTACTGTGGAACCTCGAGATTGGTTTCCATTTGTATCAGCAACAAGCGCAGGAATAGGTAGAAGTAGAAAATTCAAATAAGCGACTGATTTATCTCTATTAGTCCCGGATAAGGGGTTGTAGAGGAATATCATTTTACATCCCCCCCTTCCCTCCTCTCTTTCCCATTCTTTTAGGAAATGATTGTAGAATTGGGTCTCTACAAAATCAGTTTGTTATTGACATTTGTTTAATGAAAAAGGAAGGCTCGAAATTTTACTGCAATATGCATGTTTATATCCGTACTGTTTTCGAGTGCTGACAATGCTGAGTCTACTTCAGAAACAAGTCGAAGTTTTGAAAGTGAATAGTTGGTTGGTATCAACTTGGTAATATCAAATAAAAAAACATATTTACGCATGAGACAATTGCATAGATGTTGGCATCTAATAGAGTAAGAAATTCACTCTAGTAAGAGGATTAAATCCTACTGTAATGGTTTGTTTAAATCCATATTCTCAAATTCATTCCCTTTAGAATGCCAATAGAGTTAAATAAATTAAATTATATATAATGATAAAAATTTGTAGACCTAAATTCACCTTTATGTTGTGTAGTTCACAACGTTTACCCTCATGGGTAAACCGAGTCTGTTCGGACCAAGCCAAAAAAAAGATTGTGTTTGGAGATAAAAGAAAACAAAGATAGTAGGATGTGAGACAGGGGAATGAGAGCTCAGTACATCTTTTCCATCTATGCATACTAGCTTAGCCTTAATCAAATTGTAAATCCATGTTCTCAAATTTATTCCCTTTAAAACGCCAATAGAGTTAAATAAACCAAACTACATGTAATGATAAAAATTCGTATACCTAAATTGGCCCTTAGGATATTTAGTTCACAACGTTTACCCTCATGGGTAAACAGAGTCTGCTTGGACCAAGCCTAAAAAAGATGGTGTTCGGAGATAAAGAAAACAAAGATAGCAGGATGTGAGTGAGAGGAATGAGAGCTCAGTACATCTTTTACATCTATGCATACTAGCTTAGCCTGATACAATTGTAATACAATAGCTAAGTCGCTAAGTAACAAACTATTAACAACCCAACAACTTTTTGTTATTCAAGCACTCATCAACCCTAACAGTCTTCATATTTGGATCATCTCTATGCTCGTCGCAGGTTGCTTCAAAGTGCATGCCTTTGCACCTTGGAATTTCAAGAACAAAAGAAAAGAGAGGAAAGTAAATAAATGTAAAACTAAAGAATAGATAAGAACTTTTTGAGTACAAAGAAACAGGAAAAGCATAACACGACACTCACTTATGGAGCAAAACTAGTATCTCTAGACCTTGTTTTCTAATTTCTTCACGAGCTGGTTTTAATGCTGCTTATACAATGTAACAAGTTCATCCACCAATCTGAAAGTGGCCATGTGAAGGATAAGGGAGAAAGAAGTACAATCATAATTAATAAAAAATGACATGCTTGGACTTAAGATTTGGTTTTGAGTTGGCAATAAATTGGAATGGAAGAAAAAGAAACTAGCACTTCCAATTTGGGACTTCCATGGAGTGAAAAATCTACTGAGGTACGTTTTCTCAAGAAATGGTCCATGCAACTAACATAAAGTTTACTAGGAAAACTAAATTATGTAAATAGCATTGGACATCCCCCGGTAACTGCACAGATTATTATACTTCCAGATTTGCAGAAAGACTAGGATGAAAACCAAGGAATTCCATAAGACTTTTAGATGCAACCTAAAATTATGGAGAGGTTCTGTTCAAAGAAGCATCATATTGAAAATGTTAACTAGAGGCTGTTAAAATTTGCTTTCATGGTGTAATTGATATGTTTTAGTAATAAAAGTACTGAAATAGCGAAACAACAGTTTCCAACTATTTTTTCAAAAACATCTAAAATAGTGCTTTTCAAAACAGCAATTTCAACCTTATTGTCAAACAAACTCTAATACTCTGTTCACCTTTCAATATAAGGTGAGTTCCTTATCCATGTTAACCTTATAACTGTTTGCACCAGCTTCAGTACCTGCACAAAGAACAAAACTTGTACATTCATACATCCTCAAAGCAATGACCACAAAATTTTCAGACAATTGTGGATAAAAAGTAAATAAATTAGGTAAATGTGAAAAAGGAAAAGTAAACCAAATGAGCAAATTAAATGGTCGTGAAAAAAAAAAAAATTCAACTGAAAGGAAGCAAAGCAAGAGAAAAAGTTCGTCTATAGAGGCTCACAAGCAAAGACAATGCACCATACATAACCTGAAATTCAATGCTAGGCCAACCTGGAAAAAACAATGAAAAAAAAACTAATAGATGAAAGACGTAACATCTTTCCAGCAGTATTTAGATTTAGGCTTATTAACTTAAAAAATCCAAACCTTTGCAAGTTTTGACTATTATATACAATCCTTTAAATTTTGGTCAATTTAGCCAAATTCACAATCCTTTTAGCAATTATGTCTAATTCGTGAAGTTGGTCAAAAATGAATGACGTGTCATATGATGGTTATGACACGTGTTATATGACGGTGATATATGTCATATGACGGTGATAATACGTTATTCAACTTTGCTAGTCTTACGATTTACACAATTGTCAAAAGGCTTGCGAATTTGACTAAATTAGCCAAAAGAATTAGATGTAATGGTCAAAAATCGCAAAGATTTACATTTTTTAAGCATAATCATTTTACTAAAATTGATAACCTGTGTACTATTCCTAGAAAGTTAACCTTTTTTTTTTTTTTTTTTCTAATTTTGATGTTGTAGTTAGGAGTTACTAGACTTTGCCCGGTAAATCCCCTCCTTGGGCCAGTCCAAGCAAGATTTTTATGCATGGCTTAGCAAATTCATGAAAAATTATCTTCAAGACTGAGAAATGAACATTAATATGCATACAAGCCATATTCAAAATGTCAAGAAGACTAAGAATTAGTGTTTATTGAATAAGAAGTTAGAACACGCCATTATTTTTACTAGCATAACGGTCTCATTATCATCAGCATGCATCCACTGAAAGAAAAGTGGAAAAATCCGCCTAAAATGAGCTAAAAACGCAAGACCAACAGCATGGAAAAGTGGTTCTACAAATGCAAGCCATGCAATTCAGCAATCCTTATTTCTTGGTTGGTGCTCCAAGTGACCTAACATCTTATTGAGGATCCTCTTAAACCTTCAGAAACAATAAATGACAGAAATTACAAACAACCAAAATAAATGATTGATGATATGCACATGAGAAAACAATAAGCAGACTGATATACCCATGTAAAACAGAAAGAAAAAAAAAAAAAAAGCACAATCAGGTTGATGAATTGTTTACCATGGACTACAAAGATTACTGTGCTGGATATGTGTTACAAGAAGAACTGACATCTCTACTACATGATGCCATATCTCATCAGCAGAAGCAATATTCTGGCAGCATGCATCAAGAACTACATCTTCATACCAACCGAATTCAGCATCATTCAAGTTCTTTGCAAGATGTATAAAAGTAACCATGCCTTGTCCCTGAAACACAGAGACAAAAGGAGAGAGAATTACCAACCATAAGACAGATTTTTTTAAATATTTTATATCCCTCAACACCATTCTTTCATCAACATAGAATCCCAGCATAGCAAAAGACAGAAGTTTAAAGATTGATTTTAGCAACAAAGTTGGGAACTGCAATACTGAGGTTTGGAGTCATTTTTAGGAACCACGATGGTCAACTTAAGGAGGCAGCAGCACCTCTGTTTTTTTTTTTTTTTTGGCTTGTGGAAAAAGCAATGGCTGCAAGTTTGAGTTAGAACAAGGTTGGACTGTTGTTTCAAAGAATTGCTCTTCAAAGGGGATTGTACGGCCAATATTAAAAGGTCTAATGAGAGGACCTTCACAAGACACAACAAGAACTCCTGTCCAAGATATCAAGTCACAGGCTAGGTTATTTGATTAGTGTCCTTTTATTGTGTTCAAATATCAGCAAATAAATTAGCTTGCAATTTGAGTAGATAAAAAGGAACCTTGTCGTGACTTTGTGTGTTTGGGGATATTCCACTTGAGATAGGGTTATTACTCAACTCCTGTGTAGTCATTTCTTGATTTAATGAAGTTTTTCATCATCATATGATGATGATGCAGAAAAGGGGGAGTTCTCAGATTTAGTTCCTCTTCAACCCATCATGTCCACCCAATCCTTTACATGTACATTGCATGTTATCAGTCAGCCGAGCAGATGCAGAAAAACAAAAGATGATTTCACAAATACCTTTTCTAAGAACATTTCTGGAACTTATGATTAGCCCATTGTCAGTCACTCTACAACTAAAAATTCTAAATGGCTAAAGCTGAAGCATACATAATGCTTATTGTCTGCTGAAAAAGCACACAAATTAAATAAGAAACGTTACAATCATTTTGAGATGATATTTTGGACTACGAACATTCGTCAAGTAGATATAAATCTATACCAATTAAAATAAACTAAAAACCATATGATAAGAAATTATGGACAATAAGAAAAGGAACGCAATCAAGCACGTACTTACTTTCACCTCCGGTGACCAATGATCAAGTGCAGTCAACCCACAAGGAATCACCACATTGGACAACTTTCCCAAATGTGGATAATCAACCTATCAAAACATAAAGAAATGAAAGAAATAAACACGGAAACAGACCAAACAACAAAATGTCAAAAGGAAAAAAAAAAAAAAAAAAAGCACAGATCAGAAATCTTTCAAACGTGAGTAACAAACCATCTAAACTGATAGGCGGGCATAATGGCATACCCAACTGGAGCCCAAGTCGATGCACCAGAGACCTCATCCCCGTCAGCATCCTTATCAATACAACTCTCCTTAATACTATCTTTCAACAGAGGCAGAACCTCAGGCATCAATTCCACCATCAACCTCTTCTCTTCACTCACCAAACCACAATCCAATTCCAACGACTCACCGACCCTCCTCTCATTTCTATCCCCAAAACTATTCCCATAATATGTCACGGCCAGCTCCTTAAAAGCAGCATTGGCCATAGCCGATAGGTCATCGTATATCCATGAAAGCAATTCATGGGTGGAGGACTGAGAAGAGGAAAGTAAGGCGCAGGCTAAAGCTAAGTTCTTTATTGAATTGTGGAGTTGCCTTTCAGTTATTTCAGGGTATCGATCAAAACTTTGGTTAGAAAGGAGAGATTGGAGTACGGATTTTAGAGAGACATTACAGCATTCAGGTGGTGTGTAGTTAACTAAAGAAACAGAGTTCAGTATGTCATTTGATAACCTGAAATGGAGAGAGAGAAAATCCACATAAAACGCTGGTGTTAGATTATTTGATGCGTGTGTATATACACATATAACAAAGAAACAGAGAAGAGAAAGCTTACTGAATAAACGGCCATGGAGATTTGAGAGAGAACTTGACATTTTCGGCATCAATTGCCTGTTGCATTTATACACACAACCAGAAAAGATTGTGTTGGTTTTATCAAAAGCCCAACCCAAATATTATTCGGGCCGAACATGTTAAGCTTGAAGATTAGAATTTAGAACCGAAAATATCAAACAAACACGATGTTAAAATCGTAATTTCACAGCACCAACACCACCCCACCGCCCCCATTTACCCATTTTACTTCGCCCATTTACTAGCTACCATTTCACCTCCCTCTTAAAAAAATAATAAAAAAAAAACCCTCAACGCCGCTGATACCTGGAAAAAAATTATTAATTTACAAAAATACCATTGACAATGGAACTACTTGCCGGCGACCGGCACGTGCCCAACGCCACCGACTTCCCTCAGCACTTGTCTCCTTTTCCGGCTGCTGGAAACTTTCTAATCTCCAGTCCATCTGCCATGGTTCAGCTACCTGACATCGACTGTTATCAATTCCCGCCACAGAAGCTCCGTCCTATAAGAGCAAACGGCAGGTCCCCGTCGAGCTCTCAGGCGAACAATCCGCCTCTTTCTGGCGGGATGGATGGAGCGCTGGAGAATTTACGTGAGTTTTTTGAGTTGCCGCCGGTGAAAGTGGTTCCCAGTGACGTGGCGGTAAATGGGTTTAGGGATAATGAAGCTCCGGCTTTGGGAGCGGTCGAGTCGGGTCGTCACCGGGATGGTGAGGGAGGTTTATTGGAGGTTGACTCTAGGTGAGTCTTGCGTTTCTAGAAGTACATAAAAGAAATGATTTTTTTTTTTTTTTTGGATTGGGTTTAATTTCTTTTGTTTTATGTTGTTTAGACTTATATATATATATATATTGGAAGGAAAAGGAAAGCTGTGATCTTCATTTGTTCTATTAGATTTTTTTTAAATGATTGTAGGATGGTGTAATGTTGTGGTGATGTTATCATTTTAGGATATTTGGTTTGCGCAAAAAAAAAAAAATCTCTCGAAATCTAAATCGAATGGAGTGATTACTTTTTCCTTTGTTTGTTATAATTTGCTAATTCTCTTAATGGATTGTTTTTGGTCTCTTCGTCAAATCATCACTGCATTGTGCACAGCGTGTGTTTAGAACTTTTGTCTAGAATTAGTTGATGTAACACCCATACATATTGCTGCAGACTTGCATTGTGCATGATGTGTGGACACTGCGTGTGTTTTTCAGAACTTCTGTCCAGAATTAGTTGATGTAACACACATATATATAGCTGCAGACTTGTGTGATGGTGAGGAATCGATGAAGGACCGACACTTTAATTTTGGTTGTGTGTGTCATGCCAATTTTTGAAAATTCATCTTGTTCTGTATTGATATGGTGTTATGTCTGTCGCTGTATTTATTCTTGTGCAACATAATAAGGAACGAAGTGGTATTATTATCTTCTTTGTTCTTTATTATTATTATTTTTGTGTGCTTGGAACTAGATCATCACTTTAAGAAATCCATTTACTTGATTCTAGAAGGAACATCATTTCAGGACCAATGTAGCTAATTGTGTTTTTTGTGTTTCAGTTCATCTTCAGATGAGGATTCATCACCAGGTGTCGAAGAATGTGATAGTCGGAAGAGAAAGAGAAAACGAAGAGAAAAACTAGAGGGTTTTATGGAAAATTTGGTAATGAAAGTGCTGGAGAAGCAAGAGCAAATGCATAAGCAGTTGATAGAGACGATGGAGAGGAGAGAACAAGAGAGAATGATAAGAGAAGAAGCTTGGAAAAGGCAGGAGAGAGAAAGGGTGCAAAGGGATGAAGAGGTAAGGGCTCAAGAGATTGCTCGGAGCTTAGCTCTCATTTCCTTCATTCAGAATGTGATGGGCCATAAAATTGAAGTACCTGAACCCTTGACAACAATGATACCATATGTGGATAAATATGGAGAAAGAAATGTAAGCAACATTCCCAGTCAAAATAATTTCGAGTGTGATCCAAGTAATAAGAGATGGCCAGTGGCTGAAGTACAAGGCCTTATAACACTGCGAACCGCTTCAGAGCAGAAGTTTCGAGCAATGGGTACCAAAAGCTCTATTATTTGGGATGAGATATCTGTTGGAATGCGCAATTTGGGATACAACCGAACTGCAAAAAAGTGTAAAGAGAAATGGGAAAACATCAACAAGTACTACAGAAAATCAATGGAAAGTGGGGAAAAGAAGCGGCATGAAAATAGTAAGACTTGCCCCTATTTTCATGAATTGCACATGTTGTACAAAAATGGGTTTAATTATCATGAAAGTGCAAACATTGAAAGTGAGGCCAATTGTAGTTAGGGTAAGGACTAACAAATTTGGGTTTTACCTTGATGTGCTTCTTACTCCATTAAGGTATCTGCATTGTCTTTGGATAAAACTTTTTTGATTCATTAGTTGCTTACATATTGACAAGGCACAAGAAGAGTTATATACTAATTGTTAGCCTAACTGAAGGTGCAGAGAGTTCATTTAGCAAATTATTTCTCATTTCTTTTCCTTTTTTTTTTTTGTTGGGTATTATATTGAAATATTGAAAGGGCATGCATAAGGTTAAATTAATGTTAGAATATTCATGAACTCCAATAAACAAAAGTTAGGATCGCTTTGGGCATTTCAATTGGTTTAAACAGTTGAAACTGTTAATTCAAACTACCCTTACTTTTGTGTGAAAGGAATGGGGTACAAAGCGAATGAGTAATGTGCAGTAACAGGGTGACAAGGAATGGGGTACAAAGCGAATGAGTAATGTGCAGTAACAGGGTGACCAAATTATTTTACGTGCTTTCAAGTAATAAAAAGGGTCCATCTTCTTCATCATAGGCTTCCATTGCATGCTTTGTTGGCATGGCCTGTGATGTTTACATGTCGCTTGCAGTCGAAGTATGAGACAAAACTACAGTGAGCAATCCATAAGTTGCTTCATTGGCCTCTTGAATCTTTATCAACTTTCTTCTTCAAAAAAAATCTCTTTATTAACTTTATTCTAAGGATCTCCTAAAAGAAAATTATTCAATTGCCAATTTATTCCTGTCATGAATATAGTAGATTTTCTCACATTATCAATTCCTCCATTTTTGCAAAATGGCTTTGTAATTGTGGATTTCACATGGATTTGTTGGCTGATTTAAGCCACTAGTTCAATATCATTAATCTATTATAGAGCAAGCCATCACTAACTAATGGGAGAATATTAGAAAACCACGTATTGGTGCCGTGATTTTTATACATATATTAAGTTGAAAATCACTTCATAAAACAATTTATAAATATTTTCTTCATTACACTTGAGAAAGTATACTATTGTCTAATAAATTGACCGTATCAAATAAATCCCCATAAAACTGTTCCTTTATTACTTATCTCCAACAAGTGAAAATATATGTCAAAAACATTTTTTTTTTCATTTTAGATAAATTATTTATTTTAAAGGAATTTGCATTGTTAATCAATGAGGAAAAATATTAAACACTGTAATTTTACTTTAATCCAACAGAATAGAAGTGAAACATTGATGGGTTTATCTCTTTTCTTTTTTTTTTTTTTTGGTAGTATTTGATGGGTTTATCTTGCTCCACCTTACTTTTTCTAAAAATTTAAAATATTAATATTATTCCA
Source organism: Omphalea diandra (assembly GCA_949677035.1). NCBI lineage: Eukaryota > Viridiplantae > Streptophyta > Magnoliopsida > Malpighiales > Euphorbiaceae > Omphalea > Omphalea diandra. Next base: position 60,604 of record CATIWR010151396.1, read on the forward strand.
TTTCATATACTATAACGATAAATTTCTTTAAATAAATATATTTGTTACATTAAATTACGATATATTAGGATTAATTTTTTTCAAGTAATTTTAAGAATACATTTTTCAGATTAATATCATGTATTTAGAAAATCAATTTCACATAGATAAAAAATGAGCCCTTACTTTTTTAAGCTTTATTGTGGGGCAAAAAAAAAGGAAAAAACGAGGAGAATGATAATGATGCTGCTTCTTAAGCTGTAAATTTCAACCGAAACAAACAGTAACAGAGCAAAAGAAAAGCCCCGCGTAATGGAGTCCGTTGAACCAGACAACTACAAATTTAGTTGTGGAGCCCATTTCCCTCCAGCCTAGAAAGAGAGAGAAGTTATTTCATCGGCAGATCTCTATCATTATATATCATAAAACCATCCACTTCTCTTTATCCTTTCGCTGCAAAAAGCGCACAAACTCCGCTCCTCTCCTAATTCGTACGTTTGCTCCTTCTTTAAAACACCAGCAACCCTCTTTGACTCTTTAACTTTCATTTCATTCCCTCTTCTTTTTTGACTCTGGGATCGAGATTTTCAGCCCAAGTTTTCATCTTTCTTCTTCTGTCATTAAGGTATGTACTACTTCGTTCAATTTGTTGACTAATTTAATATTTTGATCCCATTTCATGTTCTTTTATAGTTTTAGGTCTTGTGTTTGTTATCTTTGTTTTGACTTCTAAATAGATCAGCTAATTGGGATTTTGCATTTATTTTTTTCTTTCTGGTATCAGATCGGTGGCAAATATTGTGTTTATGAGATTTATATGTTGTTTGTTTAAGTATCCAGAAAGCAAAGATTGAAACTTTGACACCTTCTGGGTCTGAAATGATACGAGCTTCAGTTAAAAAGTCAAGATTGTGTAAGATAGAAATGTGTTCGAGCTCAACTGATCTGGGTTTCTTTTGATTGGTAGGTAATCGTGGAGAGGCAAAACAACATTAGTCAGATCTAAGAGATATACATATTTCTTTAGCAGCTACTATGTCTTTTACTGGTACCCAGCAAAAATGCACGGCTTGTGAGAAGACTGTGTATCCCATGGAGCTTCTATCCGCGGATGGTGTTCCTTACCATAAGTCCTGCTTCAAGTGCTTTCACTGCAAAGGCACTTTAAAGGTAATAAATCTTAATCTTTGATTTAGATTGCATTATTTTCTGCTCTTTCATTGTTGTCACGGTGAATGTAGTTCATATGACCACTGTTATTTATCTATTTTTCATCATTTGCACTGACAACATTATATAGTTGATTGTTTAGCGTACTACTAGAACCAGTTTCAATTGGCCTATTTAAGCTTTTAGGGTGTTGGGTTGTTTAGTACCACAGTTATTATGCAAAAGCATGCAGTACCATCCGTTGTTTCTTGTTTGTTGAGGATCTTAGCTTACAGTATGTTAGTGAGTAGTGACTGATGACTAGACAAATTGTTTTCCTTCTTGAATTGACCAGTGTATTAGATATCAAGGAACTGTTCATTATTGACAAATGGCATTACCGGTATTGAGGTGGTAGTATTCTTCCAAATCTTGGTCACCAATGTTTTATTAGAGGGAATTGTTCATATAGTGCACCTAGTTTTCAGTAGAGTGACTTATACATGGTGTATCTACATTTGAGCTCATTATATGTGCTTTTTATATTTTCAGCTGAGTAATTATTCCTCAATGGAAGGTGTAGTCTACTGTAAACCTCACTTCGAGCAGCTGTTCAAGGAGACAGGCAATTTCAACAAGAATTTTCAATCACGTATGTCTCTTATCCTTGCTAAGTTGAGTTTCTCTGTTCAATTCCTGAAACATTTATGTTTTATTGTCTAATTTCAATTAATTTCATTTTCTGCAGCTGCAAAGTCAGCTGAGAAGTTAACTCCTGAACTGGTAAACATGCCCTCAAAAACTGGATATTTATATACTTACAATCAGTGCATTTCTGCCTATGATGATATGATTTATTTCTTGATATCAACTCTGACTTCCGATACTCTGTTCTGGTTTCAGACAAGGTCACCTAGCAAAGCTGCTAGCATGTTCTCTGGGACACAAGAAAAGTGCGCTACTTGTGGTAAAACTGCTTATCCACTTGAGAAGGTATGATTGATGGCGATTTAAAAATGCCATATTCTATTCTATCATGCTTATATGGTTGTGTGATAGTTTATTTTAGTCCTTGATGTGAGTGCCTGACTCAGTTAATGTTTTCTTTGGTCGATTGAGGCCTTCACGTGAATTGCGAGCTTATGAAATCAAATGAGTGAAGGTGTACCGAGAATAAATATTATGGGACAAAAATACTAAGTCTAGTCAAGAAGTTACAATCTTGATGCCTCACACGCCTCTATAGAGCTAGACATGACGATGCATATGATTTAATGTATCACAGTTCACACCAGCATCGGGGGGATTTGAACCCACTTATTAATACTATTAATTTGGTGAAAGGACTATTCCGTGAGTGAAAAAATGTTTTAAACACTGTTCATCTTCCTATTTTTGGGGCTTGGGGGGTGGAACTGCATCATTAAGTAATGTATATCTTTATGATGATAACAGCTATGACGATAATTGCACATATATACTTTGTGAGTGAACCATTAATTAAGGGCTACTAATTACAGACAACAACAATGAAAGTTATGTTTGCTTGCATAAAAGATCTCGAAAAATGCATCTCATATAGAATAAAAGGCTGCCTAAGTGACTTATGTACCATTTAAGTTGTTTCATTGTTGGTAGATTACTACTTTCATTATGTGCTTTTCTGCCCTGCAATAAATAGCAGGGTGCTGATATCACAGTTCTCTTCCTAGCGGATGCTTATGGTATAAAATGATTGCTGGACTGTAAGCTATAGAATGATGGAATGTCAGATGTAGGGAGCGATCCTTGGCTCAACATTAAGGTTGCTCTTTCAGTAGAAAGGAAATAAAATTGAATCACTTAAAATTACTTATATTGCACATTTGATTTGTGGAAAAATCATTTCAACAAAGATGTAGATAGGAAGATCACAATGCCCTAGCCCTCACAAAAAGGAAGAGCTTCATTTACTGGGGATGCCTTTTTTAACAATGTATATTACTGCAGTATATTATGTAAAAGAGAATGAGTAGTTGTGTTGTTTTATGTTATGCTTGCAAGAATCTCAGAAGTCACTTTTGCAGTGTATATTGTTGGCAGTCACTTGCATCCAAGTTTAGAAGAGCCACTTTTTTGTGAATTGTTATGTTGTTTCATCTACAAGAGGATAGTGTGATATGGATTGCTTAGAGATAAAGTATCTGTTAGTTCATTATTAGTTGGGGAGTTGGGGCTAGGGTTTACTAACTTTCTAAAGGGCATAGTGAAGTTACAAATCTTGGCTTTATTTCTATCAGTTGTAGTACTTGATGGAGTAGTATTAAGTATATTTTTGAGAATGTTTTATGAATTGTTCTCTCTATGAATTTGTGGCACACCAGCAGATGATTTTCCTTTATGGAAACTGAAAAGTCATTTTCCTTGAAATAGGTGGAGAAAATTACCATTGACGAAGTAATAGTTTTTGTCAATTAATTTTTGTTTGTGTGCAAAAATATTTCTGGCATGATATAATCTGTGCCTATGCATCGAAATTAAATACCAGATATAATGTGGTTTGTTCTGCCTAAAATCTACAGGTAACAGTGGAGAGCCAGGCCTATCACAAGTCATGTTTCAAATGCTCTCATGGTGGTTGTTCATTATCACCATCAAATTATGCAGCCCTTGAGGGTGTTCTATATTGTAAACATCATTTCTCCCAACTTTTCAAGGAGAAGGGAAGCTACAACCACCTTATCAAATCTGCATCAATGAAACGTGCAGCCGCTTCTGTGCCAGAAGTTTGAATGTCTTATTCACAAGTTGATTTCTGTGTGTGGGACTTTTACCTATTTTTCAGTGTGCTTTCCTTGGGATCCAACTGCCTTCATGAAGAATTGGCAAAACTCGGTTCTCACCTCCATTTTGGTTTTTTAGCTCACTTTGATTGGGCATATTGTTGTGTTTGATTGATGGATGGGATACACATTCCCACAATTGTAAAATGACCTCTGGAGGACTTTATCTAGTGGATGTTACTAATGCTACTTCATTTTAATTTATGGCTTGTTTCAAGGAGCATGGATGGATGGTGAAGTGTTCATAGTTTTATTCATATTTTTCAGGTTCTATAACGAGAATTTATCTACTAGATATTTAGGTATTAATTGAAGTTCATGTGATGCTGATTACTTCCTATCTGTAAATGAGCTAATGATCTAAATAAAATTTATTATTTCAATTATTATTTTCAGAGTAACCTAACTAATAACTAAAAATTGATTTATATGTAAATTTATAATCAAACTAAAACTATTTTTTTTTATTATCAAATTAAGTGAATGCTGTTAAATTTTTCAAGAATTACATTAATTTTCCTTTTAAAAAAAAGAATTACCTTAATTTAATTTAACTATTTAATCATAACCGAATGATGCTGAACCATAGGCATTGCTATTAGAAAAATTACAATATGCAAAAAAAGTGATATATTAAAATTATTATATGAAAAAGGAGTTGTATGTTTAGTAAAAAAAATATTGAAAAGTGATTTTGAGTTAAAAAAAACTGATTAAAAGTGTTTGATAAACCAATTTATATCATACTTTGAAAGTACATTTTGATAAATACACATTAATTTGTTTATATTTATATTTTCATACTAATTGATTAATAAAAAAAATTATTTTCACACTAGCATCGTTAAAAATATTATTAGTTATTCATAGGGGTGAGGTGCAGGATATAAAGGAGAAGAAAAAAATCAGATGACTATTTATAATTGATTTTTAGGGCTTACATGAAATTGGATTAATGGGGGTTAAAAGATAGAATGATAATGTGTAAATAATTAACATTATTTGAGAGTACAATTTTAATAGGAGGGAAAGTTAATGAAAGTTAATTTTTTTTTACATCTTTTAAACCCCTAGCTTCATTTTCTTTTAATCCTCAATTTGGGGGTAGGCAATATAATAGAAAAAAAAAATTAAAAATAAAATATTTTATAAAGCAAATAAAACCTTAAAATATTTTGATAATTACTAAAATACTCTATGACAATATTTTGCATCTTAGATATAATTGTTAATTTAATATTTTTTGATTAATTATTCTCTCACATTTTATAACTCCCAAACAAAGTTAATATTATTATTTTTTAACTTTATATTATTTTTTTAAAACTCTTAAACAATAGAAAGAGTTATTAACATTTCATTCCTTTTTATTTTATTTCATTATTGTTTCTTTATTAACCTTATTTTTATCATCTTTAAAACTCTCATGTAAAGTCTCAGATAATTATTATTAAGTTAAAAGGATATTTTTATCCATTCATAAAAAAATATTTTTAACTAACCGTGTAAATTATAATATGCTATCTAACTTATCAAATAATTAGTTTATACCTCCTTAAAAAGCTAAATATCAAATCTGATTGTAATTATTAAAAACATAAATAATGATTTTAGTTTAAAAGCTGATTTTTTTGGGTTGCATAAACAATGATAAAACACACTTATTTGTTTTTTCATTCAAAATTTATGAATCAAAGCTGCCTACATGTGGGCCCAGATTTCACTGATCCATCCACTGTCTCTTTCAACTGAATTGCCCAGCCACTTTAACTAATAATCATCATTTTTAGGTTTTCAAAAAAAAAAAATCATCATTTTATTAAAATAGATAAAATATTAATAAACTTTTAAATTTATTTCAAAATGATAATAAGTGATAAAATAAATTTTTTTTATTAAATTTACTTATCAATTTATATTATTTTGTCAAAATTATTCATGATTTTATATTATTTCACTATAAAAATATTTTTTTATCAAAATTATTCTCGATTTTATATTATTTCATTATAAAAATCTAAAATATTAGTTAAAAAATACATTAACTTAAGAATGACAAGTGTGTGAGATGAAAACTATCTTGCATCTTTTATCTCACTATTCTAATGAAGAGAGTTTTCTTCTTATTTTTACTTTCATAAAAACTTTTGACTTCATGAGAATTTTCTGTCAGACAAATATTTTTATTTTTTTATTATTTTAAATTATATTTTTTAAAAATGTAATTTATTATATAAAATAAAGCTTTTTAATAGTAATTTTGTATATCATTATACTTATGTTTAATCAATTTCTCTTTATATTTGCTATAATTTGATAAATAAACAAAATTATTACTCTACAAAAATATTGTCTTTTCACATTTTTCAATTAATAAATTTTATTTTTAAAGTAAAATTATATTTTTGGGATTTAAAAATTTAGCGATTTAGAAGAAGTTGTATTTTTGTCGAAGTACATTTGAATTTGATTTTCTTAAATTGCATTTATAATACGCACACTTCATCTAGGTAGTATTTTAGACTTTTTATGATGAAATAATATAAAATCAAAAGTAATTTTTACGAACAATGAATTGTATGACTAAATAATACAAGATCAAAGATAATTTTGATGAAATAATATTAATTTAGTGGTAAATTTAACAGAAAATTTTATTTTATCTTTTTATCTTCTTTTTGAGACAAATTTATGGATTTATTTGATCATTTATTCATTTTAAAATGAAATAGTTTGAGAACTAATTGATAATTTAGTTTGATTAGATGTTAACAATTAGTCAAAAAATTAATTAAAATTAATGAATCAAATTAACTGAGTCTAATATAAAATTACATCATTTTATAAAAAAAAAAAATTAGATAATTTTAATATTTTACTTGAAGTTTAAATATTAAAATATTTTTTATTATTTTATTATGTAATATTTTTTATTTTTTAAAGTACTTTTAAAGTATTTTTAATATTTTAAAAATAATATTATATTAAATTAAAATCGATTTAATTAATTGAATTCAAAATTGATACTGTTTTTAAAACATTGAATATAACCAAACAACAATTACTTCATCTTTTCTTTATCTAATTGTAAAGAAAATGTTAATTGAATGCATTATATGGAATAACGAATTATTTAATAAAAAAATTTTATACAATATAGTTTCTAATATAAATCTGTAATAAATTATAAATTATAACTGATAAAATTAAAAAAAGTAAATAACTTTTTTATAATTGATTGATTCAAAACATATACGTGAATGGCATCAACATGAATTTTGCTGACTCAGGCTTAATGCGCAACTTAATCTCTCAAATATCGATGACGTGGCGCCCCCGCAACTTTCCCGCCAATCCAAACTTATAACCGTCTTCCTCAATGTATCAAGTCTACCGCAGGAAAGAAACAATGAATGCTTCCATTTCCTTCCTCCTCCTTTGCTTCCTTTCCCTCTCTTTCCTTCCCAAACACTTCTCCCTCTCCTCCACCGCCATAGGCATAACCTACACTTCCCCACTCTCTCCCTCCCTTCCACCGGAACGCATTGCCTTCATAGTCTCCGCCCTCCACTTCCACTCCCTCCGCCTCCCAAACCCGAACCCTGTCTTAATCCGCTCCTTCTCCTTCACCAACACCTCTCTTTTCCTCTCCATTCCAAACACCTCCCTCCTCCCTCTTGCCTCCAATCGCTCCCTCGCCATCCGCTGGCTCTCCGCCCACGTCCTCCCCTTCTATCCTCGCTCCAAGATCTCCCTCATCTCCATCGGCGACGACGCTGCTGTCTCCCCTGACCTAGCTCCCTTCCTCCTCCCCGCCCTCCGCAACCTCCGCCACTCCCTCCTCGACCTTGGCATCACCAAGATCTCCGTCTCCACCACGTTTTCTTTTAAATCCGCCATTGCTTCGCCATTTCCACCGTCCTCCGCCATGTTCCAAGAACCGGTCGGCGAGCTAGTGATCAAGCCGCTCCTCAACTTCCTTGACGAGTTCAACTCGTCGTTTCTCATCAAAATCTATCCTTACAACATTTACGTGACGAATCCCGAGGTTCCTTTAGGGTTTGCTCTGTTTCAAGACTATCCGTTTGATTTTCGTGACGATTTGGTCACTGGCGTCAGGTACCGGAACCTATTCGACATGATGGTGGACGCCGTGGTAACCGCCCTGGCACTGGCAGGGCACCAGCACATTCCAATAGTCGTAGCGGAGACAGGGTGGCCAAGTAAGGGAGGAGATAATGCTGAGGTGGATGCCACGCTGGCATATGCGGAGACGTACATAAAAGGTTTGGTTAAGCACTTGAGTTCGGGATTGGGTACGCCACTGAGGAAAGAAGGTGTAGCTGCGGCTTACATATTTGAGTTGGCGGATAAGCAGGAGGAGGAGGAGGAGGAGCATGGGGTTAGAACTTGGGGTATTCTGTATCCAAATTTGACCAAAAAATATAATGTTGAGTTTTCTGGTGGTTGTAGGATTGATTTTGGAGTTGTGTTTTGGCATTCCATTTACTTGTTGATGGTTGGTTTTAGTGTGATTCAGTTTTTGGGTTAGTGTTGTTGAGCCAATTTGGTGTAGAATACGTCCTCATTTCATTTCCTTATTGTGTTGTTAGGAGAGGGAATTGTGATTTTTGAACATGTAATGCAAACCTACTGTTTTGGTACATGATATTGACCCCTGTTTTTGTTTGGACTTGTTAGATGTGATATGTTCTTGTTTTGGTAGCCACAAGCATAATGGTGCTGTGTTTGTGGGTTAGCATTTAGTTATCAAAGTGGACCGCTTGATTTGGTTAGGCTCTGCAACTTTTTTCAGTGGTGCTCGAAATGGGAGTTTTAATTTTGGAAAGGATTCTAACACCATTCAACGAAAATGAAAATGTGTATCTTTAGCATAGTCTTATCTCAAGTCCTTCAATTGGCAAAAATCAGAGGCCTTGCTCTGCATTTGGTATGAGCAAAAATGTTCATCACAACCAATTAGGGTGGGTATTGTGTTAAAATTTGTTAATCCAATCCAGCAAGAATGTTGGATTGAAGGGTCTATTTGATCATAGCCTTGAACCTGGGCCTAAAATATGGGCCTCAAAGCCGTGTTGAAGAGATCAACGCTCTGCCTTCTCCAAATTGAGTTAAAAGTCACGTTTTCATTCATGAAAAGTCACACCAACCAACAAACTTATGCTAAAGTTGGTTCCAACCCTGAAGTGCAGCTGTTCTGAATTGCAGGTATTTACAGTATCTCCAATCTATATTTCTTTTTCCTTTGAATCAGAGATTTTGGACAGAGGGTTTTGGCCATCCTCTGTTTTCCTCTTCCATTCAAAGTATGAAACTTTTTGCACGCTCATTCTCGGTCACTATCTATTGAATTAAATGTTAAAGTTGCCTCCTTTTTTCTTTTTTTTTTTTTTAAGTGGAATTTATGCCTTCCCATGATTGAGATTTTTAACGGTTTGACATGTGTTTTACTTCAACTCAATCGCAACTCTTACATTGGTCTTATCAAAACTAATCTTAAGTAGTTGTTAACAAGGTGGGTTGATCCTATCTCATTTATAGTTCCTGAAATTCCTTTTGTTTCTATCTGCCTTGCTCTTTATTTTTGAGCCGTTTCATAGGTATGATCCTCTCTCCATCATGAATGAGCAGAAAGTTGCAGCTGAATGAAGGATGTCAAGGTCGTCAGCCTCAAAAGGAAAAGCCGTCTGGACACGGGCAATCCACAAAATATTCGTTGAGTCATGTCTAGAACAAACCTTAAAGGGGAATAGACCTAGCACACATTTTACAAAAGAAGGCTGGAAGAATATAGGGGATTCATTGTACAAGAGGACTGGCTTGCAATATGACAAGAAACAAATAAAGAATCATTGGGTCTTCACTAAAGAACAATGGAAAATCTGGTGCAAGCTCATTAGCTGTAGTAGCATGAAATGGGATCCAGAAACCAATACTTTCGGTGCAGGTGATGAAGATTGGACTGAATATATACAAGTATGCTAAGTAATTCAATATATCTAATATGGCATAGTTGATAAATCTAGCATATTTTTCAGATCTTTATTTTATTATTATTATTTTTTGGGTGTTTTGGACAATGAATTCCATGTTTATTGCACAGGTACATCCTGAAGCTGCTCAATTTCGTTTTAAAGAACTTCAGCAACCCGACAAATTAGAAATCATCTGTGATTTTATGACAAACAGTGAAGAAAGGGAAACACCTGGTCAGCATAAGAGGCTAAGTGATAGTTCAACCACCTCTCTTTTGCATACAAAGGATCCAGGCGTAGATATTCTGTATGATAAGAACAAAAACATAGAAAGTGCTGCTATGGTTCAGTCTAAATGTGGTAGAAAAATTGCAAGTCAACATAGAATCTGTAGCTCATCAGGAAAAAGACGGAAAGCCACCTGGACAGCTAACTTCCACAAAATATTTGTCGATCTATGTGTAGAAGAGGTGTTAAAGGGGAATTGGGATATCACAAAGGAAATATGGAAAATATGGTATAAGCTAGTGGGTACCAGGTGCATGAAGTGGGATCCACATACTAATGAATTTGGTGCAAGTGAAGAAGATTGGGGGAACTATGTTGAGGTATGTTGACTTTCTTAACTGTAGTAATGCAATTTATCTGAAAGCACTAAGAAGGTGCTTCTGAATCTTAGATTGGTAATTAGTATAGTGATTTTGTTACAGGCTAACCCAGAAGCTGCCCAATTTCGTTACAAGAAACTTCAGTCAACTGACAAATTGGCAATCATGTTCGATGGATTAATCAATAATGGAGAGACAGAATCTCCTATGCAGTTTAGAAGGCATAGTGATGATTCATCTTCTTCTTTTTTGCATATGGAAGAGCCGATTTTTGCAAAGCCAGAGCGGATGGTTGAACCTCTTTCTGATGCCGTTGAATCATGGCCTTTGACAGTTCAATCTAAACAGTACAAACTCACGTATAGCATTGGAGAATGTATTAATTGTCTCGATGGAATGGAGGAAATAGAACAAGGAAGTGACCTCTACTTGTTTGCATTAGATGTATTCCTAAAGAAGGAATACAGAGAAATTTTCCTTCATTTGAAGACACCTCGTGTAAGGATTGCATGGTTGCAGCGGCTGCAAACATCTGCTCTTCCTTTGCAAGTAGCGTGAGGAATGTTGGTCCACTCTTAGTTAGGATTGTCCTCTTTTTTGATACAGCTATAGCTTGTTTCAGGATTGGTCTTTTTAAACTTGTGTTAGTCCATTGCTTACAATTGTGATTAAATTGCATAGTCTAAGTAATTATCTGCAGCGTCAATTATGTCATATTTACAGGGATTAGATAGCTGCATGTCGGTGTAAAGGAAGGATTCTTCACCGGAAGTTAAGGCTGCAAGTGAATTGGCAGTGGAATGCATGTCTTGACCACGTTCTAACTCGTTTTGCTTTCATGAAACTAATGAAATTCAACTTTGTGGGAAGTGACAATTATTAACAACCTTCTGGAGTTATTTAATGACGTAAATAAACAAAGGGCTTGAGAATTTGTATAAAGGAAAAATTTAGGGGAGAGGTCCAGCTTTTTTGAGGGGTCCAAGTACAAGAGTTACGATAGCAGTGTTTTGTTCATCAACCTAGCCAGGAATAATTCAGCCAGTGTCATGTTAGCGCTTTTAAATTGTAACCAACTGCGAATCACATTGCATATAACAAGGAATAATTATGATGAACTCAACATAAAAACAATGATGTCGATATCTATATACAACAGAATACTCGAGCAGAACCCAGGTAATTCTCACACGGCTGAGTTGGCTTCACAATAAGAAACCATATATTACAACATGAATAACAAATCAAGATGCCACCATGGAACGTGATCTATTTTTGACGATACATGGTCTCCATGGGATAAAAAACAGTAATACATCAGGTTTGGAAGCTTAAAAATCTTTTGTCCTGAAAAGGGGCTTGTTATCTGGCTACTAATCATGCCCGAGATTCGGAAGCCCTCTTTCTGTATTGCCATCCTTCGTCTTGAAAAGTATTCATGACTATCCATTTCCATTTCATCATCCAATCTACAAATGTTGATCAGTTAACTTACAAGTAAGTCCACATAAAAGGGAGAATTCAAATATACAGGACATGACAAGCAAGATGATGGCAGTCATCCAACTGAATATTCATAAATTTTTATAGATACTTCATGGTTATAGGAGATAATGAACATCTTACAACGAAAACTAGAAAAAAGACATTGACGATAATGTCTAATTAATTAGAATAATATATATATAATATCAGAAATCGTCCTGAGGGGGAAAAAAAAATAGGTGTCAGTCCTAAATAATAAACTATAAAAGTAAACCTACAAACACAAAATTAATAAAGTAAGAAAATACTTTGTGATGAATATTCTATGGTTTAACATTTTCTTTTATTTAGACCTTGGGGTTTATTGTATCACTTCAATATCCGGTGATTTACTCCATTAATCAAATAAAGGACAATTTAATCAATGCTGTTTATCGAGTTCATTCAACTCATCTTTCTTATAGATTTCTCAATTTAAAAAGACAAAGAACTGTTTATTCTAATTAATTTATAAAAACATAAAAATTGAAAAATTGAAAAGAAGAACAGAAAAGAAAAACTCAGACCCATGAAATCTCTTTATGATTCCTCATTCAAATCGAACTTCAAAAAAATTCCAACTTCTTCTTCTATCCAAATAAGTCTATCTCCTCACTAGTTATCACCATGGTTTTTCTTGTTTTCTTCCTATGCATCTATTCCTTTTATGCAAAACCAAAACAAAATTTAATTCCTTTTACCATTGCTTCATAGATTGAGAAAAAAATAAAATGTTGCAGAGTACTCCATGATTTGGTCCATTTGAATCCTTGCTGATTTGATCTACTTAAATTCTTGATAAACCATTGATGTAGTGGGCAAGTGTTGCAAGTAACTCCTTCAATCATCTGCGAGATCTTCATGACCACCATTACAACCAAGACTAGTCTAGTTAGCAGCACTGCCGATAGAGTTATAACCATGGCCCAATATATTGTGAAAAGCCCCAAAAGGCCAAATACTCGGGTCTTACAGATCTAGGATTCCACTTTATTATCAATATTTTTGCTCAAAAGGCAGTGTCAACGAATTATGGTTCACGAGAAATCCTTTAAATATGTGGATGCTCAGTGTTGGCAATGATCTGGTCAGTCTTGTTATTGTTGTCTTATAAATTTGAGAATATAAGGAGTTGCAATTAGAGAAATGTAAAGGTAGATATGACAGATTGAATCTAGGTTTGGGTAAGGAAAGGAGAAACAGATGGATATAGAGGCTAAAGTGGCTTTGATTTGAGAATGTGAGAGAGGCAGCATATGGAGAGCATCTGGATATATTTGGTTGCTGGCAAAATGGAGAAAATTTTGAAGGTTGAAGATGCTTGTTTCATGATTTTACAATTTTCTTTAAGATGATTTTTTTTTTCTTAATTTGTTATAAGTAATTTCTTAATTGTATTAGTACCATCATATGTGTTCTTAACTGAAAAGCATAGGCAACCATCTTTAACTTTAAAACAGTCCAAAAGTATTATTTAAGAAAGATTAGCTAACATAAAATTTGGAAGCGATTTCTTTGGAAAAGTTAGAAACTGGTAATGAGTTGATGATAAAGAAATTGCTATTCAATTGGTGTCCTAAACCAATTGACAACTTAGGGATAAGATACTGGAATGGACAGGCAAAACACAATGAGGGCATGATGAGATTACCCGTGCATCAAGGGATAGGCATAAGGAAGATTTAAAGGAAGAACATCGTCTATGTCCATCAACACCACATCTAGACCATCATTTGATGGCACAATCCTGTTGAAATATTTCTCAACCAACCACATGGTAACATTTAAATCTCTCTCATACTCACTTTCTTTCATGTGATGAAGAGCAAGACTCTTGCAAATTAAAGGGACGTCATCTGGTCCCAAGTTGTTGAGTTCTGCGCCCACAGCAAAAATCTTGCAGTAATTATAATGATCATTTGATTTTTTTTTATCTCAATAACGCCTTTACTTCTATTTTCACACGACTGCAACATTACAGTTCAAGCAACCATCAAAGTGATGAATAAAACTCCAACAGTTAGAAGAGCACCAATGAAGATTGTTGCAGCAAAGGATGTCATGTAGAACCCTGACTCTACCATATAACAGCTGCCCATCTCTGTAACCAAAGAAAATTAACTGATTATTATTATATCAGATTTACACCAGAATATTTAAAAAAAGGTCCTCTGGTCTTAATTAAACTGTCTTAGAGATAAATTCCACAAAAATGTATCTGAATGATCTAACTAATGTGACCCCTGAAAAATAAGTTTTGGTTGATAGGAAAATGCATTTAAGTTCAATTGATCTTTCACTTGCACAGATTGATATTTGTTTGAAACTGATCAAATGAGATCATATTGTTCCCTATTCACATCTCGTCACCCATTTCTACAGTGTCTTTCTTATTTGTCCTTGTTGAGAAAATATGAATGACCAGACTCCAATTTTTCATTTTCTTTAATGTGACAGCATGGATCTGTAGACAAACTTGCTTTTGGACCAGAAATTTTTGTTGTTCTATCAGAGTCCATTTGTGCAAAAGACATTCCTAGAGAAAATGCATTTTCCTATAACAAAGTACTGTCTGCTGCTTGTTCACTTAATAATGCACTTTATAATATGTTGCTTCTTTTAGCATTACATTGAGTGTTCATCCAATTAAATGCACGTAAATTGATGAGATCTATGTGTAGAAAATCCATGGTAATGATGATATCAAAAAGCTAGCAGGCCCAGGTAGAGGTTTAAATTTGGTGTTTCTTTACTATCCGTTTAGAACTTACTTTGGCAGCATTACTTTCCAAGAACATTATGGAGGAGAATGAGAGTGTAAATCTGCTTTCCTTTTGAGCCCTAACAATGTCGTCACTAAGCAATTTGCTAGCTGGGATGTTTTGAGAAAGGGGAAGAATCAGTGAGTCTGATTTTTGTTGATCCTACTCTATGAAGATCTAGTTCAAAAAAAAAAAAAAAATCTATGAAGATCCATTTTTCCTTTTTTTCTACGTTATAATATAGCTATTGAACAATTGATTCCAATGCACTAGTTTCTTTCTTTGTTTATTTGCATAGGTATACAATATTTAATCATCTGCAAATAAATAACAGAAGCTGCATTCTTGCTTTTCTGGACATGCACAAAGAATGATTAACAATACTCTTATCATTCAGAGATTTTATGTTTTGTTTTCTTATACAATATTCACAATAATTTTTTCTTTCAGATAGGAAGTAAATCTTTTATTTGCCTCATTGCATTAGAGCCTTATAACTAGTTCATAGAATGAAAACCAAATGAATAAGCAGAATTGTCTTTCCTTTGCTAGTTTCTCATCCAAAAAAAAAAAAGCTAGCTATCAATGGTTGTTTAATCATGGAGACAAAAGGAAAATAATTACCAAAGGAAGGTTCTGCAATTATTAGGTATGAGTAGTGCTACTATGCCACAAATTCAAGTGCATGCATGAACTAACCATAGCCATCACCTTGGTGGGTCCCACAGTGAGAACTACAGATCTAATGGCTTTCCTTATTGTTTGCACATGAATACAAGCACTTGAGCATTTTCCTCAGATTATTGACTTGCTGCAATGCTTTTCCATTTTTCTGTGTCCCTTTTAAATTTTGATTCTCCTAAACATACGGAAGCAGTAAAAAATATATATGCACCGAAATTTGGAGATAGGCATTTCTTAATTCAATTCACAATGGTCATTAGGAAATATGTAGAATCTTTCTAAGGGAAAAAAAAGTTTGTGGATCAAGATATTTATCTATATTCTTGAGAAAAGTTCAAGCAGAGCAATAAGAGTCCGTAACAACCCATTACTAGCTGTTTCATGTGGCACAAATATAAGATGTGGCCACGCTACCAATGAGTTACATTACACTTTAATCAAGTAATATTCATAAGAGATCCACAAATGCTACATATTTTCCTGCAACTAAACTGGCATTCGAAATTAGCAATTAAAGTGAGAAGTCTGAGAAATGATTTCACCATGATATCTTCAAGTTTTTTTTTTTTAAAAAAAAAAATCTCAGATCACAAATTCTATCCACTAGCTATTCATCTATAAATCTGCAGCTTTTATGAATATATAATAAGAAAGAAGTATCCATTTTTACCACTCCCATTAGTGCATAACTGTTTGTTTGCCAATGTAAACATCAAATTACCCCCAAAAAAAAAAAATGCTTACCAGAACCTCCTCTACAAGAGAGACTATGAGCTGCGAATTCCCTCTCCATTTGATGGGCACAAGCCGACATCGTATTGATCTAACCAGCAATTACCAATTCAAGTAATATTGGTGCAAACAATCTCCAGCTCCCTTCCAGATGATAAGCAGATCACCTAAAATACAGAAATTATATTTTACTAAATTAAAACTTTTTGATTAGGCCATGCAACAATCAAACAAAACTAAAAACTGAAGCACACCTCTTAAGGAGAACAAATTTCAAAACTTACCAGCTGATGCATCAACCACGCCAGCAGCTATCAGCACTACATTACTCCACTGTTTAGCCAATCAAATTCATTAAAACACACATGAAAGGGCTAAGGCCTCATTCAATTCTTCGAAACAAATCTAAGGACTAATATATCAAGATCTAAACATTCCAAGTTGCAAAAAAACATTGAACTTTTTTTTTATAAACTTACCCATTTCAACATATTCCTTATTCCTGTTCATCAATCTAAAACCCATTAATAACCAAAACTTCAATCAACTTTCACAATGTACTACAAACAAAGCAACCAATTTATACCAAAACAGATCCAAGAAACGAACTAGGCCCAAAAATCTTCAACTGACCAACCCGATTATACTGTTCCAAGTGATGCCAACAATCATATTTGTCCCAGATTGATACAAAGAGCTTGTGCTGATCAATCTAAAACCCATCATTCCATCAATACCTGCCCAGAATTAGCTCATAACTAAGAATTTAATCAACTTCACAATCTACTACCAACAAATCAGCCAATTTACATCAAAATACATACAAAAGAAAAAGAGGGGTCCACAAAACTTCAACTGATCAATCCAATTATCCAGTTCAAGTGATGTGATCATTTCATTCATCCCATATTCATACAAAACGCCACTAAGCAGTGACACCAAATCAATAGTAAGGGAATGGTAAAAGAAAAAAAGAAATATGCAATTGAAGCTAAACAGTCATAAATGAATAATTGCAGTCAAAGATGCAATCTTTTAGTTATCAACGGACAGTAAAAGAGAGGAAAGTACCTGAGGGAGACATTAGAGAGGTGGAAATGTCAGAAAAATAGGTGTGAGATGAAGATCCTGCAAAATGGGTTACGCCTCGAATAAAATATATCATATCTCCATCACTATCAACTTCTTCTCTTGCTCTTACGTGGACGAAGTTTCTCGATCTGCCCTTTTTCTCTAAGACGAAACAAATTATTTATTGGAACAAAGATGCCTCTGATATTTTGATCCTATTGCAGTATTTTGTTTTGGTTTTGGACTTTCTTTAAAAATCTGCCACTGCTGGGCTACTAGCTTTGTCATGATTTGCAAAAAAGACAAAAGAAAATAGGTGAATGACCAATTACATCTTACCAATGTAAGTCGTTGCTAAAATTTAAATTGAAATATATTTTTTCATAAGCAAATAGATATATTTACACTCCATTTTTTTTATAAAAACTAAATTATTTTAAAAAATATATTTTAGTATTTAGATGATATTATAAAAATATTAATTTTTTTATTTATAAGATTATAATAAAATTTAGATTGTAAAAATTTTATATTTATATTATTTATTTTATAATATAAAAATATATTAAAAATAAAATTTCTTATGATATCATTTATCATCGAGCATCAACACCAATGGATGATGATTGATGATGAATGTTGACAATTAAAGATGATAAGCAATCATTAATATATATATTTATATTTTTTATTTTAATGAATTTATCAAAATTTATAAAATAAATTTATTAAAAATAACTTAATTTTCTATAGATAAAAAATATTTTGACTAATTTGTCTAAATGCATTAAATATCAAAAAAATAAAAAATATATATATTTAATAAACAAAAGCTTATATTATTCTTCTTTTTTTTTTTTCAAGAATGATAGAACAAGGGAGGTTGGAGCTTTAGATGCTAAGGTCCATATTATTTACATTTTAAATGATAGCTCTCAAAAATAAGATTTTTAATTGAAATCAATTATATACTATGTATGAACATTTTCTTTGCAGTTGTCTGATTTACTATTATTATCATTATTTAAGCATTTAAAGAATGATAAAACTTACATAATTATCCTGAATATCTCAAATATTTTTATTAGTTCCCTCAAAAAAGATATTTGTATCCATTACTATTCCTAAATAGAAATTGGATTAAGAAAATTAAAGCAATAAAAGAAAGCTAAATTATCATACTTTCTGGAAGTATAATAATCAAATATATTATAACAATAGTATAAATACAATAATATTTTTCAATATAATTAAGAGTCTTAAAATCTATTGGCTTTAGGTGCCTTAATACTAAATTTAAATATTATTGACATAGGATATAATAGTGTGTTCAAATCTATCATGACAAAACAAGTCCTTGAAGTGAAATTTAAAAGGTAATTTAAGTTTAATTCATACTTTTTTATATAAAAAATAAATAAAATTTACATTTAAACAATTAATTATATTAAAAATTAAATAAAAATGTCACATCAATTTTGCCTATCTACAGAGGCCCAACAACAAATTGAACAGACACTGGGTCTGCACTTTTCAATCAATGAGCCCAATAGAACAAAGAAAAAGATGACCAGACTAGGTTATCTTTATTTGCGAACATGAAGGAAAAGACCGGGAAGGATTAGAGGAAGCACCAGCACAACACTGCTACCCACTGTACTTGAGTTGAGCTCCAAAACCCAACTCTACCTTTTCTCAGTAATGGATATTAAATTTTCCTTTTCTTCTTCTAGGCTTTCCAATACAATCACCAAGTTCTCATCTTTACCATCTCCCACACTCCAAAAATCTGTATTTTTTAACCCATCAAACGCTTCCCTTCGTTTTCCCTCTTTTTTTCCTCGCGCAGATATTTCTTGTAAATCCACCTTTAAGAACACCGCTTTCTCTACCCCTAAGGTATATTCTAAAAACCCTTCTCTTAATTTCGCTTCTTTTTGTTTTTTTGATTTATTGGGTGTCGGTATTGATCGTCGATTTTATTGTTGTTGGTGATGGTGAAGATGGCTGCGCTTGATTTTGAGCTCTCGAATTTAACGGCGTTATCGCCTTTGGATGGGCGGTATTGGGGTAAAGTCAAGGATTTGTCTCCTCATATGAGTGAATATGGGCTTATCTATTATCGGGTTCTCGTTGAGGTACTTTTATTTCGTATTTTAACTGTTATTTGCTTTCTTTTTTGTTTAGTTTGTGATTCATTTGTATTGGGTTAAAAATGAATTTAGGATTTTCTCGTGCTTCTGATTTTCGTTTGTCTGATGGATTAGAAAGATGCCATCTTTGTGTGCTTAATTTGGGCTAATGATCATCTATGGGTGCTTGCAGTTAAGAGGATCATCTCGAATTCTGATGTTGGTATTGTAAACCAGAGCTGGAATGTGGGTTTTAGGTTTTTTAGTACAAGAAAGTATTGGCTTCAGTTTATTCGCGGGATGATTTTAAGGCCTGGGTAGCTTAACAAGGTTGCAACTATCTTCTAGTGAGATGCGTAGTTGGATTGGATTTGGAAGAGTGTATTGACTAGATAGTTATGGTGAAGGAATAAGACTTGGCGTTTCAATCAAAATAAATTGTTCCTTTTACTAAACAAATTGAGAATGAGCTGACAATTTGTTCAACTTGACTGCCAATATTTCTAAGGTTTAAGAATATCTGGAGCTCATATTGCTACAGGTACAGTGATGTGTCATGGCTATGAGCTCCTAAGTAGCAATGTGGGGTTCCTGCAGATCAAGTTACCTAGATTATTTTATGGTTCAATACTTCAAGTGTACTTCTTTTATTCTTATAGCATTTTGCAATTTCTAGAAATGCCTCCAGTAATCCATGTGTAAATTTTGTCTTTTTGTATGTGCATATGTACCATGTGCTGGTTACTCTGGATGTTGATTTCGATACTTTGATGCCTTCTCCCCCAAAATAAGGGTAATGTTTAATTTAGATTCCTTTTTCAGATTAAATGGTTGCTGAAGCTTTCACAAATTCCTGAAGTCTCTGAGGTGCCTAAGTTTAGTGAAGAAGCTCAGACTTATTTGCAAGGATTGATTGATGGATTCAGCTTGGATGATGCCATGGAGGTTAAAAACATTGAGAAGGTGACAAACCATGATGTAAAAGCTGTGGAATACTTCTTGAAAAAGAAATGCCAATCACATCCAGAGATTGCTAAGGTTGAAAATATCAAGTTAGTTGCCCTATATTCAGGGAATAATTGCTTCTATCCATCTGATGTGATTCACGATTATGGAATCAATTACATAACCATCCATTTTTCTCTCTTTTACATTGAAGGTCCTTGAATTTTTCCACTTTGCTTGCACATCTGAGGATATCAACAATCTGGCCTATGCATTGATGTTGAAAGAATCAATGAACAAGGTCATGTTTCCTGTAATGGATGAATTGATCAAAGAAATTTGCAACATGGCTATAGATAATGCCTCCATTCCTATGCTTTCTCGCACTCATGGGCAGGTAAAAGATCTGTCTCTTTGAAGACATGACATGATTATTGGAATGTCTTTTTGCTATTAAAGTTGGACTATAAGCCTCTCTATGTTTTTTTGAATTTTAGGGTTGTCAGTCACACTGTTCAAGTAACTAACCAACAATAAAAGATCAATCATTGCTGCAGTCATGAATGTCTTTATGACTTTTGCTATTCATTGTTATATTGTAGCCAGCTTCACCTACAACTTTGGGAAAGGAAATGGCAGTTTTTTCTGCCAGGTTAAGTGAACAGAGGGAAGAAATTTCTCAAATTAAGATAAAGGGGAAGTTTGCTGGTGCAGTTGGAAATTACAATGCACATCTTGCTGCATATCCAGAGATCAATTGGCCTCTAATTGCGAAAGAGTTTGTGGAATCTCTAGGATTGTGTTTTAATCCCTACGTTACTCAGGTAAGTTATCTGTGCTTCATCTTTTTAAAGAGGTCCTGTCAGATTAGTAGTCTGTGATGTCACATTGTAGAGGTATTTTTCTATCAATATCAATTATATGGAGAATAAATGAGCTAGTCAATTGGCATAATGTCGTTAGCATGTCTTAAACATGCTCAGTAACTGGCTCAAATACTCTCTGTCAATGTTTATATATGGAGTTCAAACTTCTAAGGGTAAAGCCTTTTTATGGATTATCAATGTAAACACTGGAACTACTATGCATTCAGTGGTGGATGAAACATAAGCCTTTGGGTGATTTATGGTGGAGTTCTTTTATGTTGTTTTTTCTTCATCTTCTTTTTCCCTAATTTTCCTTTTTTTTTTTTGGGAATTCTGTTGTGTCCTTCGTAATTTCATTGTTTGTTCTTCTTACTCCATCTTTATTATTATTATTTTTTCTACAGATTGAACCACATGACTATATGGCCAGACTTTTTCATGCAATTGTCGTGTTTAACACCATACTGATTGATTTTGATAGAGATGTTTGGGGCTATATCTCCTTAGCATACTTTAAGCAGGTGGGCTTCGTGTCTGATTGACATTTTTAAATAGTTATTGCAAGTCATGACTAGAAAGGTTACTTCATTTTTCTCCATTTGAAGCAGATAACTAAGGCAGGTGAAATTGGGTCATCAACCATGCCTCACAAAGTAAATCCTATTGATTTTGAAAATAGTGAAGGTAATCTTGGTAAAGCCAATGGAAGTTTATCTCATCTCAGTGAGAAGCTACCCATTTCACGTTGGCAGGTAAGGCCTTCTTTAACCTTTTTTTAATGTTTTAGTCCTGTTTGTTAATTCTTCAAGTTGTTGCTACAAGTTCCTATCACTAATGTTGCAAGTTAAGAGTCGTGTGGAAAGCCTACCTCAAAAATGCTGCTGGAGTCTTGTCTTTTGTGCCTGTATGCAGCATAGGTTATGAGTCCAGCAGTGAGCAAGTGTTATTTGTTTACTCAACCCTTGGTTCCATCTTCTTCCTTCATAACCATAATTCTGGCCTCAAAGGAGTAGTTTTAGGTATCTGCTTTTTGTTTGTGCATCCAACCCATTGCACAGATCATTGCCATTGGCTGCTTAAAAATATTCTTTCCCCCCTGCCTGGCAAGAATCTGTATATATTTTTACCATGTATTCTCTTTTCAGCGTGACTTGACTGATTCAACTGTCTTGAGGAATGTGGGGGAGGGCTTGGGACATTCTCTTCTTGCCTACAAAAGTGCATTGCACGGAATTGGAAAGCTTCAGGTATGCAATATGATATAAACGAGGTTCTTCTCATATGCTAGGATGCACCTCCAAGCAGGCATGTGGAAAGCAGTTAATTATTGTGCTACATTTAGGCAGAAGAATTCAGGAGTAACTGTTAAATATAATAATTTTATAATGTGTTGACTGATATACATTCTGATTGAATGTGTTTCCTTTAGGTAAATGAAATTCGCTTGAATGAAGACTTGAACCATTCGTGGGAGGTGCTTGCTGAACCAATACAGACTGTATGTTCCTTTATACCTCTCCATAGATTTTTCTCCTATGTAAAACAAGTTATTGTCTCTTGTTGATTTTGTCAGATGGATACTTTTTGAATCTCAAATCTTGAACTCGTATGCATTAAATACCACCAGTTTCTGCCTATGCTCAAAATGTTGCCCTTGCATATTTAATGTTAGCTAATTATCTGTAGGTGATGCGCCGATATGGTGTCCCTGAGCCTTATGAGAAGCTAAAAGAGCTAACCAGGGGAAGAGCTGTTACCAAAGAAAGTATAAGAGAATTCATCACAGGCTTGGAATTGCCAGAAGAAGCAAAAGCCTATCTTTTGGAGTTGACACCCCACGCCTATGTTGGAGCGGCTGTTGAATTGGGTAAAAGTGTTGATTTCA
The DNA here is from genome assembly GCA_949677035.1 of Omphalea diandra. Taxonomy (NCBI): domain Eukaryota; kingdom Viridiplantae; phylum Streptophyta; class Magnoliopsida; order Malpighiales; family Euphorbiaceae; genus Omphalea; species Omphalea diandra. The sequence continues at coordinate 83,759 of CATIWR010151396.1, forward strand.
CTGTGAATTTAGTAAATGGAGTGAGAGCTTTATAAGCTGATAGTTGATAGTTGCCCAAGATAATCGCCAATAATTGTTATGGCATAAGATCGAACCACATGCTGTTACATTTGTTTTGACCGAGTGAGAATGTGACATATGGTATGCTTTACTCAAGAAGAACAAAAGGATGTCAGATTTCCTGCTTCAGAAATGTTATTTGTTATTGAGGGTGATAATCTTTTATGCTACCACATTAATAGGCTGCTAAGTATGATCCCTGACGAGTAGATCCTATAAGGGAGAATCTATGGAGAGAATCTATGGAGTTTTGTTTTTACCATTTTAATAAGAAACACACTCGTTTTACTCAAGTGTTCGTTTCTGGTTGCAGCCCCAAGAACGTTACACTTGTACCAAACAATGGCCCTCAAGAACCAAGAGAACGAGGGTTGGAATTTTGTAATTATATTTACAGTCTTTAATCAATGCCTGTGTTTGATTTACAGTTTCATTCTCTTTGTTGTCTGAGATTGGTAAGATATCATTAGGCATCTTTGGGTTTTTCGTTTTGGATTGTGTTACTTCTGCTATATAAATTGTGTAGCTATATAGATCAATAGAACAGGTGCAAGGACAGTAAAACTGAAATGACTGGTAGCAATTGTTCAAGGAAAGAAGTTATGGCCTGATATCACGATCAAATTGCGCGAAGTTATTCAATATGACATGATGAACATATCATGATCAATGTATTATATGATCATCTTGTTATATTTCAAGTCACCGTATCATTTTCTTTAATTTGTCTACTTTAGATGAATAAGTTGAAATGACTAGCATGCTGTGGAATTTATCGGTGCCAGTTCGTATAAAGTGGCACGAAATTCTATAAAGCATGGAGCTTCTGTTCCTGTGCATCCAATCTTCGAACTAAATAACTGCTGTACATCCATATATAATAAAAACCATAAGCCGTTACAAGCATAAACCAACAAAAAATAGAAATGCTTTGCTTTGCTACCTGATCTTTTCAACTAGACTATAGCCACAAATATATGGGATATGGTAATTAGCCTCACCCAATCCCCACTTGGTACTCTATCTACTCATCACCATCCACGTGGCATTACACATCTAGTCCAGTTTGCCAACACCCTACTCCAAAGTTTCCTTTGCCCCACAAAACATTAACCAATACCCATTAGCAAGGGCCAGGCTTTCAAGTAAACTAAACATGGAGACTGGCATAGCTTGCTGTGCTCGTGGGGCTTTGTTGCCTGGTATTTCCTCTCAGCATTCAAAACCTCTAGCTTCTCCTTCCTCCTTCAGCTCCAAGGTATGTTAACGCGTAGTAATATTTTTTTGTTGAAGTTTTTATTAAGAGCCTTTAGTTAGTTGCACTGCAAGACAAGCACTCGATCATAACCGACAAGCATTCAGACATAACTGCAGTCAATTACCTTAAACTCCTCTTTGTGTCAATCTTCTGTGATACAAAATAATCATACAATATTACACTCTTGTATATATGTTTGAGAAAGAGTGAACCTGAAAAAATTATGATAAGTAACATTTCAATCTGGGTTGATTGGGCAAATTTAAGTTGAAAATGGATGTCTGAAATGCTTACAGAGTCTGAAGTGCAGCTTACTATTTGGAGAATCATTGCGGTTGGTGCCAAAATCATCCCTCAAGCTTTCAAAGACAAAGAATGCTTCCCTTGTGATCAAGTGTGAGATTGGTGAGAGCTTGGTAAGTTAAAGAGAACAAGTATATTACTTGCATTGGTTAGTTACTATAAGTCACAACCTGAATAATATGTAGCATATGTTTTTTGTTAATTGCAGGAAGAGTTCCTGACAAAGGCAACCCCAGACAAGGGACTTGTTAGGCTGATGATGTGCATGGGAGAGGCAATAAGGACCATTGCATTTAAGGTGAGGACTGCTTCTTGTGGAGGAACAGCATGCGTTAACTCCTTTGGAGATGAGCAGCTTGCTGTGGATATGGTTGCCAACAAGCTTCTTTTTGAGGTTAGACTTGAAAAACTAAATTCAATTAGCACTATTTTAATCTTGCTTAAAGTTTGTTTCCCGAAATGGTCCATTGATTAATTGGCAAACTACTTTCTGTGCCAATTTGTAATTGAGAAAGCTTAGTAGGTCCTTAATTTGACTTTCATTTTAAAATTCATCCTAGTCCAAAGAAGGATTCTTGTAGGTTCCTGCCTCGTTCTTAGTAGCTTAATCGGATATAGCTGATTTTCTTTTTTGGTTAATTTAGCTCAACGGGGTTTCAAACTCGCAACCTTACTGCCCTGGGGATGACTCCAATAACACTAAACTAAAGGCTCATTGGATATAGGTCATGATGTATTATGATTTCTAGTTGCTTCCATAGAAGCTCTGTCACGATTTATTTCCAAAGCAAAAAATGTGACATTTTTGTTAAGTTCTGCATACATTCTTTGCTTTCAGAATATGCTCCGGAATGTGGATTTAATTTTCCTTAGCTCTAATGCATATAGGCCTTGACTTACTCTCACTACTGCAAATATGCTTGCTCTGAAGAAGTTCCTGAACTGCAAGACATGGGAGGCCCAGCTGAAGGTCTGCTTGTTCTACAATTTGTTTAAGATTCATATTATAAAATCAGTAATCAATGTATGTATATTCTAGACCTCTGGACAGGAATCGACACTAATGCGATTGCTGTGATACAAACAGGTAGATTTAGTGTTGCTTTTGATCCACTTGATGGCTCTAGTATTGTCGACACAAATTTCTCCGTTGGCACCATTTTTGGAGTGTGGCCCAGAGATAAACTAACTGGAGTAACAGGAAGAGATCAAGTTGCAGCAGCAATGGGTGTTTATGGTCCAAGAACAACATATGTTCTTGCTCTTAAAGACTACCCTGGCACCCATGAGTTCCTTCTTCTAGATGAAGGTATGCATATCACATTAATAATCCCAATATTCTACTTTTGAAAGAGACAAATTATGTCTATTATCTTCATCTCAATATTTAATAGAACTCTATAGCTTGCCCTTTTGAGCCTATGAACTTTGGATCAAGGAAGATGTTGGATTGAACAAAGTCCAAAACAGTTGTGGCTGCCATGAAAGTTTTTAGACGATTACAGAAAAATCTCAACATAAACAAGAAATTAACCATTCACCTGCATATCATAATTCTGTTTTGCATAATGTCGTGTCACGTCCAATTCTACCAATCATGAGCTAAGGTCGTGACCTCAACCTTAATAGCATATATGTATATCTAAAATAAGGAGAATATAAATTTTCAAATAGGCGGAAACAAAATAAAATAATAAAAATTTATTTTAAAATATTCTCAATATAAAAATTATAATTTATCAAATATAATATATTAATTAGTTTACAATACATCAAATACATATATTTAAAATAAGTAGATTACACTCAAAATCTATAAAGATCATATACTAAAAAAAGGAAATAAATCTAATCGAACATAATTAAGGAAAATATAATTATAAACATTTTCAACTCAACTTACAGAAATAAGTAGTCTTGCTTGATATTAAACAAAACTTGCAAAACTAAGTTGTAAAAGGGCGAACATAACCACAGTTCAGTAAGATATTATATGAGGCAAAAAATATCCTAATCTCTTATAAAGTTTATGAAAAATAATAAATAAACAATAACACTATAAACAAACAAATCATATGATCAAGTTTAAGTAAACATCACAAATCACTTAGAAGTACAATCAAATAATTTAAAAATAACAATTAGTTTCACCAAATCACATATATGGGAAAGACCAAAATAGAACTGATCAAGTATCTATATAGGGTTTTATAGCCAACATATAACATATAGGTTTTAGTAGCTAACATTTATATTTGAGGTTTGGTAGCCAACATTTACATCTACAGTTGAGGTCACTGTGGATATAGACCAAATCATCATCCACCGACCTATATTCATATACACATGTATATATAAGTTAGGTGTACCATGGGGATTCAAGTTTTTGTCTTTCTTTAACACAACATATAATAATAATTACATTACATTAAACATAACAAAATAATTTGTCAACTAATACTGTGCAAAAATATATACATATAGCATATGCAATTGTTCTCTAACTTCTAGACGCATAAACAATCATGCATATAAATTCAATTATATAATTGAGCATTTATTTTTAATTTAAGTGAACTCATATAATCTCTTACCTGAATATGAGCTTTAATGTATAACCCAAATAAATCGATTAACTACCGATAGCACCACTTATACCATCATATGATCACATTTAATAATATGTAATTAACATATAAAATTCAAATTATAATCCTAAGTCTGTAAATATAAAAATATTTATAATTTTTCATTAACTAATATATTTTAATTATAATTTATAACCTAATAATTTAAGTTATAATTTTCCTAAAATTATTAACCACAAATATCTCATCATAACACCTCCAAAATAGCTTATATCTCAATCTAAATAACTTATTTAAAAATTAAAAATAATCTATAATAATTCTTAATAAACTTCTAAATTTAATCCAATAACATTTGTCTCTCATATACTCAATGTCATAAGTTATCTCGATTATTAGTTCATACCAAACATCATATAAATTCCATCAAAATAGTATTTTAAAATTTTTCTAAAAATTATATAACACTCCAAATATATCTGAGATACTTCATGTAAAACTTTAAATGTAAAATAAAATTATTTATTATTTTTAATTACAACCTCAAATAAGTTATTGTTGGCAACCTTTACAGGACAACTGTCATATATTAACCTTAAACTAATATATTTGATGCTTCAAAATTCTAAAAAAATTATTTATCATAATAGACATATTAAAGATACTCCATATAAATTTTGAAATTAAATTGACACTATTTTCTATTTGAAATTATATCCTCAAAAGGGTTGTCCTGTTTTAAGATTTCTATAATACAATAATCACAAATGACCCATAAAGTGATATATTAAGTACTCTAAAAATTATGAAAATTTTATATGTCATATAAGACATATCTAGAAAACTTCATATAAAATTTAAGGTCAAAATAATATCATTTATTATTTTAAAATAATTATTTTCTATGGTCATATTGCATATGTCTATTGTTAATAAGTCTGTGAAAATCTCTATAAGCATGTTATCACCGTTGGATCAATCTCAAATTCTCAATTAAAAAACTGGACACTTAGATCACCAACATAAAAAAAACATCAATAGTGAATAATATCTATAACTCTAGATATAAAATTTCTAAATTCAATTGAAAATCTATAATCCTAAAAAAAACTCTTATCGCCAAGTACATTTATATAAACCATTCAATTATTTATGATTGCTCGTATAAATGATCAAATCTTCATCATATGTTAAAATTACATATTTGAAATCAATATTTATACCTCAATTAAACTCCAATAAAGAACTTCAAATTTAATTTTGAATAAAACCCTAATTGAAATTCTCAAATCACTCACAATCAAATTAATTGATTCACTTAATTTTAATCATTAAAGTTAAACTAAAATAATCTAAAATAATGCATAATAAATCTAACTATAAATTAAATTGCTTACTTCCAAATAAAATTATAATAAATTGATAAAAAAAAAACTCCAAAAGAAATCACCAATATAAAAGACACATAAACCTTTTTTTTTTTTCTTTTTTAAGGTAGGCGCAGCTCCACCGTTCCTTTTCCCGCGCAACTACAACTACTCACTTATATATAATATAACTTAGACTAACAAAATTTCTCTTTAATCCTTATAATTTTATTAACTTTTAATTTAATTCAATCCTTGATTTAAATAATATTTTCACCCATAAAATTAAATTAATCAATCAATCATAAAATAATAAATTTAATAATAAATCTTAATAATTATTTTTTATAATAAATAGTTAAAATAATTATTAATATTAATTAATTAATAATAATTTTACTTCATTATAAAATTACAGTAGTGTCCTTAAACTAAATACATAACAATATTACACTCAAAATTATTATTATCACTTCTAAATATCACATATCATATCCAAATCCTTAAATTATATTTTAAACTCAAATGTAAGTCAAAATAATTTAGAAAAACACTCTTAATATCTAAATCACTAAAATTATTCTTATGAAAAAAAATTCAGAATGTTACATGTCGGATCCACCTTGGTCCTTAGTGTCATAAATACATTATTTTAATTTCCACATGAATCACTTACTGAATTACTGTGCAAAATCCATTACAAATCTGCCGAAACAATAATATATCACCGTTGTTTAAAACCCTACGTGGGACGCATTTTTTTCAGGAAAATGGCAACATGTCAAGGAGACTACCGAAGTTGGTGAAGGAAAACTATTCTCTCCAGGAAATTTGAGAGCCACATTTGACAACCCTGACTATGATAAGGTTCTGTTTATACTTTTTTCATTGTTCTATTTGATGGAAGAGATTTTCTTTGTTGTTATTACTCTTGATAAAGTACGTATCTATCTGCTTCTTAATAACTTCTTTGTTTGACATCCAACAGTTGATCAATTACTACGTGAAGGAAAAATACACCTTAAGATACACAGGAGGAATGGTGCCTGATGTTAATCAGGTGCTTAGAACTTTAGCATCTACTATAACATTTCCAAGGTTCAGGGTTTTTTTTTTTTTTTCCCCCTATTGTTGTGGAAGTCTCTAAAAGGTTTTTAATATTTTTATCTTGCAGATCATTGTAAAAGAGAAAGGGATCTTCACCAATGTGATGTCACCATCTTCAAAAGCCAAGCTGAGATTGTTATTTGAGGTAGCACCATTGGGATTCTTGATTGAGAAAGCTGGAGGCTTTAGTAGTGATGGATTTCAATCTGTTCTAGACAAGGAGATCAAGAATCTTGATGACAGAACTCAAGTTGCCTATGGATCCAAGAATGAGATTATCCGATTTGAGGAAACTCTATATGGGAAATCAAGACTCAAGGCAGGGGGAATTCCTGTTGGAGCCACAGCCTAGATTTTTAGTTCTAGCTTCTCATCTTGTATACATGGTTGTGAGATAGTGTGTAAAACATTCAATATCAGAGACTCTTTAGAATTCCAAGGTTGGATTTGTGTTAAGGTGGAAAGGCAGGCAGGAATTGATCTAATTTGTTCTCTGAGTTGCGTGATTCATGCTAATGGAATTGGTTTGTAAGGGCAGGTGATCATGTATTCATGCCATTATTGAGTGCATAAATGTGGTCATTAAGACTATTAGGAATCATTGTGGGCATGCACATTAGACTAAGGTGGTAGTCTTGGAATTATCATATTCCTTTGTCTTCTTAGAACACGACAGTTCTTTGAATTCCTTATAGGATTCCACAGCAACAACGGAAAACCATGAATATCTCATCACAACCAGCTTTCTACTTGCTATATTTTCAACATCTTCACAATCCAAAAAGTATCCATAGCTAAATTTTGCATTCAATATTTTGTGACAGTGATATTCAACACCAAACAAGGCATTGATAATTAATCACGGTATGCATTCTCTTCTCTTTGTTCAAATATCTTGAAAATGCACTAATGAATGCAAAAACACTTCATATTAATTAGATAAGCCAATTGTCATACAGGCATTTGAAGGGGTAGAAGCAAAATAGCATGGCTCCATTGCAGGCATAGTTGATGCACCTATAGACAAAGTATGGAGCATAGTTTCTGAAACTAAAAGACTACCAGAATGGGTGCCAATGGTTGAGAGATGTACTGACTTAATAGGAGATGAAGGAGTTCCAGGCTATGTTAGGTTATTGTCTGGCTTCATGTTCCCTCAACAAGACGGCGAAAGATCACGGATTAAGGAGAGGTTGGTTTCTATGGACTTTACATCATACAGCTATGTTTACAAAATGGAAGCAAGCAGTGTAGGGTTAGATGGATCCATAAATACATTAAAACTTGTTGATTATGGAGATGATTCTACACTAGTCAGTTGGTCATTTGTGATAAAATCTTTCGAAGGTGCATCAGACAACACTGGATTACTTGGGATTTCTTTATAAATCTTGCATTAATAGGATTGAAGGTGCCATAGAAGCTGCATCAAAAAACGTTTGAACAATGATCAAGTGTGTCCTTGTGTTAGGTTATTTTCCTCTTTTAATAAAAAAAATTAATAAAAGAGTTGAAACATAAAATTCCATAATTGCTTTTTGTGTGGCATTTTTCTTTTAAAAAAATTTGGAGTCACGTCAAGTTATAAGAAAGTTATAGCACTAATATTAATCGGAAGTTAGTCAGAATCAACTATATAAATCTATTTTCTTCATTTTATATGGAGCAATATTTTACGTGAAAGATAAAATCATAAGATTTTTTCAAATTCGCTCCATATTGATAACCCAATCAATAAACTGTTTTATTAATTATGAATCAAAATGATGTGAGGAACAAAACTTAATTAGTAGATTAGGGGTATATATGTTCCTAGGCTTCAAATTCAATAGAGTAAATAAGAATTCAAGTTACTTTCTTTCAACCCAAGAGAGGAATAAAATATGTTAGACATTTTTGTGTCGTACGCATTTCTTCTTCAAGGAATTAATGCCGATGGTCTCAAGTAGCTAGGATCATAGTTGATACGTTGGGGAAATGAAGTTCTACTTCCTTGAATTGACACCTTAAATTGGAGGTATATAGCATAGACTTCAAAAACAAAATATGAGAAAGAAAAGGAATTTATAGACCCAACTTCAACTATATTTTAGAATGGATAAATTTATATATACATGAGGGTCATTGGGTTGTATTAATTGCTAAAGTTTTAGGGAAGCAATCCAATAACATGGATCTTGATGCAATCGTCCAACATTGTTACTTTTATGGAAATCTCGTTGGATTAGAGCATGTATCTAATCCTCACATTCTTTTTTTTTTTTTTTTTAACTCACAAAGTAACCCCTAATCAATATCAATTTTATAAGAATAAAATCCATTTCCTAAATAATATAAGCATTGTTAATTTAAATTTCGCACTTTTTTAAGTAAACTATTTTTTGATGCTAGTGTGATTCAAACGTCATTACTTATTTATATAGATCACTCTTTATTTTTATTTTTTATTTTTACGATCATCACAAGTAGTAAATGGGTCTAATCAAATTAATTTCATGTTATTTTTTGGATGACTTTGGTTAATATAAAAAAAAATTTAAGCTATTTTTTTATTTTCGGGTTGGATTACTTTTAAAGTTTTTAAAATGAAAAATATTATTTTAACTTTAAATAATTTAAATTGAGATTAACTTACAGTTCAAGTCCATGGGTCAAATTAAATTTAACTCGAATTATTTTGGATTGAACTATTTCACGTCTCTTTTAATTTGATATTGAGTCAAATTATTTTGAGATGAATTTAGATTAAAAATTTACTACTCTAGATATCACAATTGCAAGCTGCAACAAATGCTGGTAAATTAATCCAATATCCCAATTCAAATGTCTTTTTTTATGTGATAGAAGATTTTTGGGCTTTGGTTAATGTTTAATAAGTTCAAATAAATTTTTATATACAGAAATTAATGAATTCATAAAAAATAATACATTTTCATAATTTTTAAAATTTTAAAAACTGAATTTAAAGATGATAAAAGGTTAAGTCAAGTTGTTTTTTTTTTTTTTTTGAGTAATTTGAATCATCTTATTTTAGGTTGCAGGTCAATTGGAGTTATTTAATTAATATGCAAAAAAAAAATTAGGTTATTTTTCAAGTCAAGTTTGAGTTTGAATTAGATCATTCATAATTTTAATTTTTATTGAAAATATTATTTTTGTTTTTTAAATTGAAATTAACCAAATTAAAATAATTATGAATCAAACTGGATTACAAAATCATAAAAATTAAATTCGATTGAATTAAATAAACTGATATTCCAATACTTTCAATCGAGCGAAACAATATCGTAGTTTTGTGTATGAATAAGGAATTTAAACATGTGCTTGTGATTTACGTTGTGGGTGTTAAGGATATCTATTTGTTTTACTTTATATTTATCTCATTTATTTTGTATTTATCTCTTATTTCATTTACTTTCTATCTATCTTTTATCTCATTTATTTTGTATTTATCACATCACATGTATAAATAGGCAAATTGTCTTCAATAATAAATAACAAATTCATTATTCTCTACATGGTATCAAAGCCTTATCATGGCTTCTTCTTCTACTTTTAATTCGGCCATCACCACCTCTCATACCTTCTCTATCAAACTTACAAGCAAGAATTATCTTGCTTGGAAAACTCAATTTCTTCCCTTACTTAATTATCAAAGCTTGATGGGATTCGTTGATGAAACAACTCTCAAACCTGCCCCCACCATAGCCAATCCCGAAAACTCTTCTGAAACAATCGTTAATTCTGCATATTAGTAGTGGTTTCAGAAGGACCAAATGCTTCTTTGTTGGTTGCTTTCTTCTCTATCAGAGAAGATCTATCCCTATATCATAGGTATGACATCCTCTCAGGAGGTTTGGTTTGCACTCGCAAGTACCTTTGGCGCCATCTCTCACAATCACCAGCTGCAGCTCCACATTGAGTTGTAAGAACTCAAGAAAAATGATTTGACCATGTCTCAGTATCTTCAACGTGCCAAATCGTTTGTTGATTAATTAGCTGTCGCCAAATGTACCCTGTCTGCTTCTAAGTTTAATATTGTGGTGTATCGTAATATTGGTAGTGAGTATCACAATATTATAACTGCTTTAAATCCCCAATCTTATCCAGTTTCTTTCAATGAGCTTCATAATCACCTATTAGCCCATGAAATTCTCCTTAAAAACATGAATAGCCTTCTTGTTGCCAACATTGCTACCCGCCAAACAACATCCTCTCCTAACTCTTCATCTACGCCTTCTCACAAACCCAATCCTTCTCGCCCACCAAACTGCAAAAGAGGCCCATGCCAAATCTGTAATCTCTGAAACCACACTGTTGACTATTGTCGTCGTCGCTATGAACCGCGTCACACCTAGTGTCCACAAGCTAATGTTGCCCATATCCCTCAATAAGGCCTTCTTCTGCGCCCTTCTACACCAACCAAACAACCTATTCCTTAGATAGTTGACTCCAGTGCTAACTATCATGTTACTCCTGACCTTACTTCTCTTCACTTACCCCATAACTACACTGGTCAGGACCAACTTCAGGTTGGAAATGGTCAAGGTTTGGATATTGCTCATGTCGATAATGGTCTAGTCTCTTCACATACTGCTTCTTTTTCTTTATCTAATATTTTATATGTTCCTTCCTCATCTCAAAAATTAATTTCAGTCCATAAATTTTGTCTTTATAATAATTGCTTCTTTGAATTTTGGCCTTCTCATTTTTTTTACTAAGGATCAGGTAACTAAGGCAATCCTCTTCAAAGGCCTGAATAAAGATGACTTATACTTACTGCTAGCTGGAGGGAAGGAGGCACATGTCGCCATTCTTTTGTCCTTTGATGACTGACATAATAAACTTGGTCACGTTCATTCCAAAATAGTGTCCAAAGTAATTAGGGAGAATAAATTGGAAACAGTTACCAACTCTCCAAGTTCCAAATGCACCGCTTGTTGCATGGGGAAACTCACACGTGCTCTTCTCACACCTGTCGTACATGGCAGCATGATGCCTTTAAAACTTGTCCATTCCAATGTATGGGGACCATCCCCTATTGTGTCTAGTTTAGGTTTTAAATATTTTCTTGTTTTCATTGATGACTTTACGCGATTCAGCTGGATTTATTTTCCTAAAAATAAAAGTGATGTTTTTAATTCTTTCATTAATTTTCAAAGTCTTGTCCAAAAGTAATTTAATTGTTCTATAAAATCTTTTCAATCTGATTTTAGGGGAGAATATCAAAAATTACGTCTTTATTTTGCTCAAAAAGGTATAATTCATCGCTTGACTTGCTCACATACTCATGAGCAAAATGGGGTGGCCGAAAGAAATATAAGACATATAGTTGACACTGGTCTATCCTTACTTGCTCATAGTGATGTTCCATTAAAATATTGGTCATATGCTTTTTACACAGCAATTTTTACAATTAGTCTTTTGCCCACTGAAATTCTAAATGGTTCAAGTCCATTTCATAAATTATTTTTAAAACCTTTTGATTTTCGGCATTTACAAGTTTTTGGATGCACGATTTTTCCATATCTAAGTTTGCATTTAGAAGTAACCCATGTGTCTACTTGGGCCCCTCATCTAATCACTTTGGATACCTTTGCTTGGATATAAAATAGTGGAAGAGTGTATATTGCTAAACATGCTCAATTTAAGGAAAAAGAATTTTTATTTCAAAATAAAACTTATTTGGTTACAAATGCACAGGTGTCGCCTCCCTCTCTCCAACCGTGGTTATCACTTTGCTCATCTTTATCAGGTACCACTTCTAATCCTAATCTTTTGACCACTTCTCTTAATTCTAATCCAACTTTAAGATCACTTTCATCAAATCCATCTTTCCATCCTTCTCATCTTAATCTTAATCCTAATCACAATTCAAATTTTGCTCCATCATCTCAATTCTCTTTGTCTCTATCTCAATCCAACCATAACCGAAACACTTTTGCTCTTACCCCTTTTTCATCCTCATCTCCTTCTCATTCTCCTTCATCCTCTTCTTCTCCCATTCAACCTTTATCCTCATCCATTCCTGGTCTTAACCTTCTAGTCGACCTTACCGATTATTCTCCACCAAGTGAATCAGCGTTGCATAGGACTTCCTCACTTACCTCTTCTCCATCTGTTCAACGTCTCCACCCAATGCACCTACGTTCCACTACCATGGCCAAAAGGCAAGCTTATCTCTCTCACCTTGTATCCTCTTCCAAGCCTAAACTAGATTATCTCAATATAGAACCTTTGACCTTTACCTAAGCCAAACCATACAAATCATGGCAATAAGCAATGTAAGCCTAAATAAGTGTTTTGCTCACCACCCGCACCTGGACTTTAGTATCTAAACCTTCTAATGCTAATATAGTTGGAAACAAATGGGTCTATAGGATTAAAAGAAAACCAGACGACAGTATTGATCGCTACAAGGCTCACCTTGTGGCCAAAGGCTACCACCAGCAGTCAGGAGTAGATTTTCAAGAAACTTTTAGTTTGGTGGTCAAAGCAACTACTATTCGAATAGTCCTAGCCTATGCTACAACACAAAAATGGCCTCTTCGCCAGCTTGATGTCTCTAATGCCTTTTTGTACGGGTTATTAGATGTTGACATATACATGGAGCAACCTCAAGGCTTTGTTGATGCCAATTATCCTGACTATGTTTGCAAGCTTCAATGCTCTCTTTACGGCCTCAAGCAAGCTCTAAGGGCTTGGTTTGACAGATTGCGCCATTTTCTCTTGACACTTGGTTTTATATCATTTAAAACGGATACCTCCTTATTTATTTATCTCACTAACACCATTAAAGTCTTTAATCTTGTGTATGTTGATGATATTTTAATCACAGGTTCCTTTACTACAACAATTCAATCCGTGATTCAATCCTTACAATCTGAATTTCTTGTTGAAGACTTAGGTGATTTATCCTATTTTCTTGGCATAGAGATTGTTCACACTTTATCTTGTTTGATTATCAATAAGCAAAAATACTTGCAAGATCTTCTTTTACGCATGGGTATGTCTAATGCTAAGTGACGTGCCACGCCAATTGGGATAACTCCACCTCTTACTAAAGATGTCAGCACGCCACTTGAAGATGGTACCCAATATCGTCAAACTATTGGTGCCCTCCAATATGCCACATTAAGCCATCCGAACATTGCATTTACCATGAACAAATTATATCAATACATGCATTGCCCTACTGATGTGCATTGAAAAGCATTAAAGTGTGTCCTGGCTACTTGTCAGACACAATCTCCTATGGTTTGTTCTTTTCACAAGACTCCCCTTGCTTTATTCAATGTTTTACTGATAGTGACTGGGGTGGCTATAATGATGATCATCGATCAACTAATGGTTTTGCTCTGAATCTTAGTTCTAACTTGGTGTCTTGGGTGTCTAAGAAACAACCCACAGTTGCCCGTTCTTCAACTAAAAGCGAATACAATTCCTTGGCTAATGGCACTATAGAGGTGATTTGGATAGAATCTTTGCTTCAAGAGTTGGGCCTTTCCTCTTCTACACTACCTACCCTTTGGTGTGACAATATAGGCGTCATTGATCTTACCTCCAATCTCGTGTTTCATACTCGAACGAAATACATTGAGCTTGACTATCACTTTGTGTGTGAACGTGTTGCAGCGGGTCAACTTCGAATCCAATTCATTGCCACTGAAGACCAAGTTGTTGACATACTCACCAAGCCTCTGTCTACTGCTCGGTTTCTATTTTTGCACAGCAAGCTTCGCTTGATCCCTCACCCGCCATTGGCTTGAAGGGGGTGTTACAAATATCTATTTGTTTTACTTTGTATTTATCTTATTTACTTTGTATTTATCTCTTATCTCATTTATTTTGTATTTATTTATATTTATCTCTTATCTCATTTACTTTTATTTATCTTTTATCTCATTTATTTTGTATTTATCTCTTATCTTATTTATTTTATATTTATCACATCACATGTATAAATAGGCAAATTGTCTTCAATAATAAATAACAAATTTATTATTCTATACAGCGGGAATAGTCAAGACTACTGAAAAGAGCATATGAATTTTTTTTTTTAAAGAGAGAGAATAAAAGCTGTAAATCATAAATGTAACGTTACTAATTAAGTTATGACTCATCACTTCACATATTATTGTCACCGACAAGAGAAAAAAGAAATAAAAAACACATGGTGTCACATAATTCAAAATATGGTACAATACCATTGTTTTCAATTCCGAACAAAGGCAAAATTTAATTATGGTAAAATTATGGAATCATGTGGTTTCTGTAGTCGGGGGATGCTTGGAGAGAGGGAAAAGGAGGAGTTGGAGAAGGTAACCTAATTTTTTAGAAAAAAAAAATGTGGGAATTTTGAAAGAAAATTGAAAAAAAAATGAAGCAAAGATATTTCACTTGGAAATTGGTAGGAAAGTTGAGCTGTTATGCAGCGTTTGTTAGGAAGAAATATATTGTGAGAGAGGAAAATAAAATGGAAAGTAAAATAATAGTGAAAAATAAGAAAGGAAAACAATTTTACCCTATTTGGAAAAGGAAGAAAAATAAGAGGAGGAAGGAAAATAAAGTTTATTTTACACTATATTTTCTCTTTAAAATGAAGATAAAATATAAGAGATTGAAAAGATTTTTATAAAATTATAATTTTGCTCATAATACATTTAAGTATTATGAATAACATTTTTTTAACAATTTATTTTTTCTATTTTCTAAATAATCAAGAAAATTTTGAGTTTATTTCACTTATTGACGAGGAATGCTAATAATAGTTACTTTATCAATATTTTCTTTTAACATCATAATTTAATTAATTTACATCATATTTTAATCTTAATATTTTAAAGTTTATTTATTATAACGGTTAAAATAATATATTTTATAATGAGTTATTTAATATAATAAATAATTTTAAAATATTTAAATTTATAGATAATGTTGATCAATAAATGGAGGCAATTATTTGATAAGACTGGAGTAGAAAATATAGTATGTAGTGACAAACTAATCATGAATCTAAAGTAAGAGTTGTTGAAACACTATAGAGTTTTTGGATTCCATTTTTACCTCTCTTTGAAATAAATTATGAAAAAATAACAAAAATATTTAAAATAAAATTTAAATTAATAAAATTTAATGAAATTTTATTGTTTAGAATAAATTTATAATGAATTGAAATTATTTTATTTTTTAGATTTAAAATAAATACAAACTGAATTTAAATGATAAAATTAGTAAAATAATTTTATCTAAAATTTTTAATGGAAATTAATTCTCTCAAAATCTTATGACTTTTTACTTAATTTTTTTTTATTTCACATTTATCAATTGATGTTCAGTGATTAAATATTAAAATATTAAAAAAATAATATTTAATAAATGTTAGCGTTTAATATTTAATTTGAAAAATAATGTTCAATATTTAAAAAATATAAATGAATGTATAAATCTATTTTTTTAACATTTAAAATATAAAAAACTAGTGTTAGATTTTTTTTGTATTAACATTATATTTATCATTATATAAATTTTTATTTCATATAAAATCAATTAAAATATAAAATAATTATCTTTTTTTTAACATTATACAAGACAATTATAATTGTTTTCTTGAATAAAAGGTAAAATAGAAAATATATGCAATAATATTTTTTTTCCTTTCATTTTATGTTTTCCAAACAAAAGAAAATAAAATTATTTTTCTTTCTCTCCCTTTTATCCAAATATGAGGAAGGAAAATAAAATTTATTTTTCTCCTTATTTTCTTTCCTTCATACATAGTTTCCCAAACATAGGATTAAAGTTTAGTCCCATTTTTAATATTTTTCTTAATCCCTTCTAAATGATATTAATATGTCATATATATGTGAAAACAATTTCTCAACTACAAAGTATTATTATATTAACGTTTCATACATTTTGTGGACCATTATTACCTACCATTTCACACAAACGCTTTTGTACTCTTCTGGAAGAGTAATGGCATTGGCTGCCATTGCTATAACTACCCTTTTCTCAAACTAGTAATCTATACTTCTGAAAGGCTCCATATTATTCAACTACATAAGCCATTGAATATGCAGCACATTGCTTGGAGAAATCAATTTCTACATTTATCCTTGTAACACATTCACTCCTTTGACTCTGACATGACATGACAGTACTTATTCATCATTCGCATTTAATACTAACAATTTATGGGTGGGTATACGTTATAATACACAGGACACAGACACATTAATTGGAATGAGAAAACAAGGATAAGATAAGTTTTTTTTTTTTTTTTTATATGATTGAGCTAACTTGTACCTTAACAGTTTGAACTGTGAACATCTCATTCCTAGTACATAACCTCGGCAATTGCCACTTGAATTCTTTGTTTACTTCACAAAGGAGGGTAAAATGTGTCGGAGTATGGCAAACTATGAAATACGTGAGAAATTTTATATTTTTTTTTATTGATATTGACGCATCATGTATGTTTATGAATTAACTAATCATAGCATTTTATATATAAAAAAACTTTATTTTTATAAAGATAATTCAAATCTAAATAGTCTTAATTAATTTTTAAAATTTAAAAAATTAATAAATATGCCTCATTAGAAAATTTTAGACTCCAATAATCCTTTAAAATTGATTTTATTTGAAAACTTTTACAATGATATGAATAAACTCAATCAGAGATTTCAAGTAAATTAAATAATTAATGATTCATCCAAAAAAAATAAGTGAGAAAAATTGGTGAATGCTACGCTTTGTTAAGAAGCCAATCTTTGATAAAGAGTACTAAAATTAAATAAAAATAAGATGATTTCCTTCATGAACTTTAAAAAAAAAAAAAAGGAGAGTCAACTAAAATAATAGTATCATAGTTCAAGAATTTAACGAGTCTCTAGAGTTGGAGTATAAAGCCCCAATGCAGATTGATGGTATAACTTTTAATGAGTTTCTTGCCAGAAAAAAGACTTTTTTATGTTCTAAAATTGAAAAATAACCATAATTAATTTAATGCGTAATATATTTGAATTAATATTATGATGCACAGATGTATATAGAAATAATTTAATAAAGAATGTAATACAAGGCTTTGGAAGCAAGATATCTAGCTTTCGAGAGGGATATCATAAAAATATACAGATGGGATGTATATTTCAGGTTACAGAGAAGGGTTGCAGTCAGTTGAAAATGGCAACAAGATCATAGTAGCTTAGTTCCAAATGGAGAGAACGAGTTTATTTGTGTAACATGCAAGAAAACCCAACCTCAAGAGATCAAAGTATGACTGCAATTTTCATTCACCTAACAACCTAAAATGACATTCCATCAAATCCTTTTTTTTTTTCTTTATAAAGTTAAGGTGTTCAGTCATACATTAAAGTTCCAACATTATCATAAAAATCCTTCCTCAACTCTCTCTCTCTCTCACACACACAAATCAAGAGAAGGAGAAATTAAGGATGGAGTTGCCTTGGCCACGGTCAATTATTCTGCTCATTTTTCTTTTTCCGGCATTGGTTGAATCTGCAGTTCGCCATTATAATTTCACAGTAAGTCTATATATGTACATATTGTAGTTGTTTGTATTATTGTTGTAGGGTTAGTTATTTTTAGAGGTGGTGACTGGAGGCCGATTTGAGTTACTATCGAATTTGAAGTGCATAAATATCAAATTATTTTTTAAATTTTAACTCAGATTAAATCAAATGATTATTAATTTTAACTTCATATAAAAAAACGTTATTTTGCTTTTTTAATATTTTTAATATTTTAAATGAAATCAAATTTAATTCAAATTATTGCGAGTTATATTTGAATTAACCAATGAATAGATTGGAATTTAACTTTAAAGTTTTAAAATTATTTAGTCTTAAACCAAATTCAAATTTCTTTCTAGTGTAAATCACTTTTCTTTTCCCTCCAAAAATTTTCACCTCTACTTGTTCATGGCAATTGTTGTAAGGGCATTGCATTGCCTAGGGCATCTCTTATTTTGTGCAGAGAGGGGCATTTAAATTTCATACATGCAAAAAGGTTGAAAAAAACGTAAAAACCAAAACCCATTGACCCACCAACAGTTTTTTTTTTAAAAAAAAAAAAGGTTAAAACCTATTATTTCAATTAATAAATTAAAATTATTCATGTCCTATTCTCTTTAGTTCTCATAAGTTAAAGACAAATTTTTTCATGGGTCAATTAATTAATATGATGATGACCACTTACCAAAGCTTATCCAGCCGAATCCATTGGGCACCGTCACATACTACCACACGCAAAAACTTACTTCGAAAAGACAAGTATTGACCTGATATGCCCAGCTAGACATACATTAGCTCGAACACTAAAGAGGTTAATTGTTACCTTGTATTCAATGCAAACTGTGAGAAATTTGATGCAATTTTTATCTCTAGGGCCTAAACAGAGTAGGAAGGACATATCTTTGTAATGGCTATAATGCTAACGCATGCATGCAGGTTGTTATGAAGAACACAACAAAGCTTTGTTCAAGTAAGTCTATTGTCACCATCAATGGAAAATTTCCTGGGCCAACTCTTTACGCTAGGGAGGATGATAATGTCATTGTGAAGGTGATCAACAATGTGCAATACAATGTTTCCATTCACTGGTAATTAAGCATCATATTATATGTATCCATCAATTTAGAAGATAATCCATAAATGAATAAAATTTATTTAAAAAGATAAGATTTATTAACAAATAGTCCATGCGTTACAGGCATGGGGTTAGGCAGCTACGCACAGGTTGGTCTGACGGGCCAGCCTACATTACCCAGTGCCCAATACAACCTGGACAAAACTATCTATACAATTTCACACTTACAGGGCAGAGAGGCACACTTCTTTGGCATGCACATATATCATGGCTAAGGGCGACATTGCATGGTGCCATTGTCATCTTGCCTGAGAAAGGTGTTCCTTACCCATTCCCAAAGCCTGACAAGGAGAAACTCATCATATTAGGTGAAGTTATTTGATTTTTATTTCTTTATATTTTCTTTGAAATTTACTGATCTTATGCTTATTAATTTGTTGGATGTATACTAGAACAAAGGGTCAGGATCAATAATGGGATCCATTTTTTTTTTTTTTTTGTTAACTTCTATAGGTGAATGGTGGAAAGCAGATACTGAAGCAGTGATCAATCAAGCTATGCAAACTGGTTTAGCACCCAATATATCAGATTCTCACACTATTAATGGCCATCCAGGACCAGTTCCTAATTGTACTTTTCCAGGTACATATCGCAAAGTTCTTTGCTATTCTAGGTGTATATGCCCAACAAATACATTACTCAGAATTTATACCCAAAAAGAAAATGACATTGTTCTTTTTCATTCTTTATATGCAGGATATACATTACATGTAGAACATGGCAAGACCTACTTGATACGCATAGTGAATGCAGCAGTAAACGATGAGCTATTCTTCAAAATTGCAGGACATAATCTTACCATTGTTGAAGTTGATGCGTCTTACACAAAACCCTTTAGTACTGATACGATATTCATAGGTCCTGGCCAGACCACAAATGCTCTACTTAAAGCAAACCAAGTGACAGGAAAATACTTAATAGCAGTATCTCCATTTATGGACACAATAGTTGCTGTTGATAACCTAACAGCAATAGCTTTCTTGCGGTACAAGGATACCGTTGCATTTTCCCCTCCTATCCTGACAACAACTGCTCCGATGAACGCAACACCTATAGCATTAGGCTTTTCGGATCATCTTCGAAGCCTGAACACGGAAAAGTACCCAGCCAATGTTCCATTGGAAGTAGAACATTCACTATACTTCACAATTGGAGTTGGAGTTAACCCTTGTCCAACATGTGTTAATGGTAGCAAAGCTGTAGCTGACATCAATAATGTTAGCTTTGTGATGCCAAAAATTGCACTACTAGAAGCACATTACTATAACATCAGCGGGATTTTCACAGATGATTTTCCTGCTGATCCACCTACTCCTTTTAATTATACTGGTAATTATACTGGTGGGTTCTCGACGAAAAATGGAACTAGGCTTTATAGACTGGCATTTAATTCAACGGTCCAAGTTGTAATACAAGGAACTGGAATCATAGCACCTGAGAGTCATCCATTACATCTTCATGGGTTTAACTTCTTCGCTGTTGGAAAGGGAGTAGGAAATTTTGATCCCGTGAATGATCCAAAGAAATTTAATTTGGTTGATCCTGTGGAAAGAAACACTTATAGCGTGCCTACTGGAGGATGGACTGCAATCAGATTCAGGGCAGACAATCCAGGTAAATCTAGATTATGCCTTACGTTTCTTTTGGAGCTATCACATTATTAGGAGATAGCACCTGAAGTGTTTGTATTCCAATTAAGAATGTGATTTTTGTGGTGGATGTAGGAGTTTGGTTTATGCATTGCCATTTGGAAGTACACACGTCATGGGGACTGAAGATGGCATTTGTGGTGGACAATGGTAAAGGCCCAAATGAATCAATCCTACCTCCTCCACCTGATCTTCCACAGTGCTAGAAAATTTGAGCTAAGCGGCATCGAAACCAAAACTAAAGACTAGGCATATAGATGAGATGGGTAGGAGAGAATCTGAACAATGAGGTTAAGCTAATAAACAACAGAGAAAATTTGGGTTTTAAAAAAAAAAAAACAAAAAAGGAAGGTGATGCTCAAAATGAGTGAATAAATCTTCAGAAAATAGTCATGTTTTTTTTCTTTTTTTTTTTTTAATTTTGTTTGTGGGTGAAAGTTATTTCACAGTACTAAGTAATGCAAATAAGCGATATTTGTTCATGCTTTTAATGGTGTCTATTTTCTTTTTCTTCAAGTGCAAAGTGTGAACAAATTCATTAGCTAATAAAAAACACAGAAAATTTTTCTGGTTCAGAGCTGATGTATGTTGGTTTAATACCTAATAAATACCATTCCTCAATGCCTTCTTTTCAATGATATTTGCATTAAAATACCACCGTTAGTGTTTCTTAGCGGATATAAACTGCTTCAATTTATCTGAATAGTGCAGTTGAGGAATCTATTTTTGTTAAAAAAAAAAAAAAAAGAAAGAGTTTTGTTTTTTATTATTCCGCGCCAGGTAGGGGTCGAACCTACGACTTTCTGCTTAGGAAACAGACGCTCTATCCACTGAGCTACAGGCGCCACCGTCAGAGACTTGCTTACCTATATTAAATATCTAGCTTCCATACCTTATTAATTGCATATATATACTTAATATAAATTGACAGTATTTTCTATCAACCAATTTAGAGATGTAAATCAGTCCATTCGTTGATTTATTTATAAACAAGTCAATAATTTTAAAATTATTTAATAAACGAGTCAAACTCAAACTAAGCACCATCAAAATTGCATAAAATTTGCAAGTTTGAAAGAGTTTAATTGAGTCAAAAATTTTTATTAGAATTAAATTATAATGAATTTATTAATAGTTTTAAAAAATAAAATTTTTTATTTTGAAAATTTAATGTTTTTATTAATATTTATAAAAATATAAATATTACATTATAAATATAAATTAAATATTAAATATATATTATTTAATTATATTTATTATTGAGTTGATTCACAAGTTTACTAGTTAAGTATGTTTTCGAGCTTACGAGATAAAAAAGTGGAGTTTGGATTAATTTTTATTTAGCCGAGTTTCGAGTAATTTATAAATAAACTTGATTAATTTACACTCTTAAACCAACTATAATTATATTCAAGGATGGACATTAAGTTATAATAAATCGATCAAATTGAAAAATTAAAATTTAAAATATAAATCAAACCGAATAAATTCATGAATTGAATTGAATTGAATTGATCTTATTCAAATTAATTGTATTTCAATTTTATTTGAACCAAAATTTTAAAAAATAATTTTAAAATATTTTAATATAAATAATAATTTTTTATAATATATTTAGAATATTTTAATATAAACAATATATTCTTAATATAAATAACGAATTTTAAAAAGTTTGAATAATTTTAATTTGATTAATATAGGTTCAACCTGTTTTAATTTAATCTTCAATAAGTTTAGTTCGGTTCAATCTCAAAATTTTTTATCTAAAACTCAATTAACTAATCAAATTGGATTTATGTTTAAATTAAACCAAATTAATTGAAATAATTTAATACTATCAATTTTTCAGTTTCTACCTATTAGTACCTACCCCCCGAATTATATTGGCGCAACTGTTGGCGAGGCAATTAAAACTTATGCTAATTATCTTTTTGATTGATTGTGGTGTATTCTATTATTTTTATTTTTCTAACACTTGATATATTATAATTGCTAAAAAAAAATTATTAGCTCTAGTACAAAGGGAATATATTTCTCTCTTCTGATTTTGAGTTTAAATTTATTATAAAATTATGAGAAAAGAATTTCTCATTATTTCATAAAATTTAATATAAATAAATTTATTTGAACTGATTAAAAGAAAATATACTAGATAAAATTTAAAAAATTTTTTCTGCATTAAAATAAAATTTTAAATTTTTTTTACTACATTAAAATTTTTTTTAAAAAAAAAAAAGATGAGCAACAGTCAACCACGTCAAAACCAATTTTTCTAGTTCAACCTATATATTTCAATAATTATATATTACGGTTGTGTTCCAACCCCAAAAAAAAAAAAAAAAATTCTGATGTAGTTCTTTCAAAAAATTTTTAGAAAATTTAATTATTTTAGCTTTTTTTAAATTGAAGAAGCATACTCTAAATGGACATAATTTCAATTGTTTAATCCAATCAATTCAAATCTCCATCAAATCATTTGTTTAATATTATATCGTTCAACTTATTTGTTTTGATCTATATTTCATAGATATGGACACGATAACACTAACACAATATGATTCAAATATAAATATCATATAATAAGACATTGTATAATTTCATAAAAAAAAAAAAATTGTATCCTCATTAACATATATAAAAAGATTTCATAAAAATAAAAGAAAATAATATTTCCATCGACCTATAACCTATAATAACACGTGTATAGTTTTTGCAAAAAAAATTACTTACCAATTCATAATAGAATTCACAAAAGCATTTATTATTAATTATTAGTATTTTTTATTTATTAATATGTTAAACTTACTTGCAATAAAATAAAATCATTCAAATGAGTATGTGTTTGACATGCAATAAAAAAAAAAAAAAAAGGTATTAAACATATATGTAATGTGTTTGATAATTTCTACTCTTCATTAGACACAATTTAATGTGTTCACCACTTATTGAACAAATATAAAAACAATGCGCATATTAATAATTCTTCTTCAAAAAAAAATAATAATAATTAGTGTCTATAATGTGTATCTTCCTTGAAGGAATGCAATCCATCATAAAGATTTCACTAAATGTATGTGGTCTAATCCTTTTATTAAATGGCTCAAATTAATAAATTTTAAATAATAATGCTCACGCTATAAAATTATAAAATTAAATTTATATTTTAAAGATAGAAAAATTTTTAAAAGAAAATTTATATTATAAAAATAAATATTGGATTATTCAACTATTAACTCAAAATTTATAAGTTGGAACAATAATTGATGCTTAAATCACCTCCAAACAATCTAATAAAATGATATCTATATTAATATGATGAGGAAAAACTGTATCACTAACCATAGAATCTAATAAAATGATATCTATATTAATATGATGAGGAAAAACTGTATCACTAACCATAGTGCCATACTCCAATAGTAAGCAGGCAGGCAGCACCTGCAAGTCTCCTCTCCTCTCTAAAACTCTTCTTCCACCCTTGAACTCATCCACACCCAACAGAAACAAAACAAAACTTTGAATTAATTCTTCTGTTTTTTATCCTCTCCTTCAGAACCCAATAGAAAAGTTATATATTTTCCCGCTTTTTCTGTCTTGCAGATTCCTTAACTTCTCTCTCTTGCCTGCTTGCTCCACTTGAAATGATCATCATTCTTTCCCTTTTCTTTTCCTAGTTGTATTATGTTTCTTTCTTTTTATTAATTTCACTTTGCCTTCTCAGCTTGTGTAGTAATAGTGTTGCATTTTCTTGCTATAAAATTATGACTTTGGAGATTCATTTCTTGAATTCTTGATTTCCTTCCTTTTTCAAATCCTCTGCTTCAAGTTTAAAAATCCCAATCTGGGTTTTGCTCTTTTCTCTCTCAGGTTAGAAAAGATTAGATTTTAGCCCTCTTTTCGGGATCCTTTTGGATTCTTGAAAGGCGGGTTCTTTATTAGATTCTTTAAGTTTATGCTGCTAGAAAAAAGGGATTCTTGATTCTCTAAATATGATTCTAAATTTAATGCCTTGTATACTACTACAAAAATAAAAAAGCTTCACTCTTTGCATACTCTCTCTGTTTCTGTTCACCCCCTTAATTCCATATGAGTTTGTAAGCAATCACTTTTTTAAGTATTTACAGGGATGGAAACACTATATTCGTCTTTATACACGTCGAATTCGGATTGGTTTAGCCATAGCACAGAATGGACTAAGGAGGAGAACAAAGAATTTGAGAGGGCTTTAGCTATGTATGATGAGCATGAGCCATATAGATGGAGAAAAATAACAGCTAGGATTCCAGGAAAGACAGTTGATGATGTGATCAGGCAATATAGGGAGCTAGTAGAGGATGTTAGTGACATAGAAGCAGGAAAGCCACCTAGTCGTGGTTACCTTAGCTCCCCTTTTACATTGCAGTGGGCCGAGGATCGCGATTTCGATGCATATAGAAAGAGGCCTTCGGCTGCTAAAAATGGCGATCATGAGAGAAAGAAAGGTGTGCCATGGACTGAAGAGGAGCACAGGTCAATTCCCTTCATTTTATTTTTATTCATTTGGTGTTTAAGTTTACGGCTTGTCTCTGTTGTGTATGGTAATCATTTACTAAAGCTTTCAAATTTATCTTAAGCATAGCATTCTGTCTATGTGAAAACAGGAATATTAAAGTTAGAGCATCTGGTTGATTGCATGATTCATTTGGGATTAAGGTTTAGTTGAGTTGAGTCGAGTCTGGTATACTTTATTTATGGCTGGTCTTCATTTATGTATTGCAAACAGATGCCAGAAAACTGAAATTTTGTTAATGTATTCTTGATCTTGTTTATTGATGATTATGATGATGAACTGTAGGCGGTTCCTTAAGGGGCTAATAGCGCATGGAAAAGGGGATTGGAGGAATATCTCTAGAAATTTTGTGGTCTCCAAGACTCCAACTCAAGTGGCAAGCCATGCACAGAAGTATTTTATAAGGCAACAGCTTTCTGGGGTGAAAGATAAGAGAAGACCAAGTATCCATGACATCACAACCGTCAATCTCACTGATACTACTCCATCAGATGGCAACAAAACTACCTTACTAGATCAGTCTAATTCCCTTTTATTGCAGCAAAAGCAAGCTGGAATGCAGAAAATGTGGGTTGATTGGAAACAGTCAAAGGATGGATCAATTATGGTCTTTGATTCAAGTCATGGAAACTTGTTATTGTCATCCCAGAATGAGATTGGTTCTGATGGTCTAAAACATCAGGTGGAAAATCTGTATGGTGGTGCTCATCATGAGGCTCATGTCAACCCACATAACTTGGTTTTCCAAAGACATCAAATTCATGGATAAGGAGGCTTTAGTCCTTGTTTATGTTCATGAGTTCAATTGCTTAATCTGACGATGGTACAAAGAATCACGTTTGGTTATTGGTGGTGCTTTTGCCATAGTTCTGTATGGTCTAGTTAAATGAGTTGCGGTGGTATTAGTCATTGCTTGAGAACATAACAGGAGTATCCTATCTGATGCCTAAAATATTATAATGTCCATATGGTGAAAAATGAAATATATCAGAAACTTCTATGGTACTGATCATTTATTTATCAGAATCTGAGACATCATGTTTTATCTTGAGTTATAGCCATCATTTAAGCTGCAATAAATTCTCTCAGTCCTTTCTAGCTCCCCATTTCTACAGCAATAAAATCTTGATGATCTTCAACCAAAAAAAAATCTTGATGTGGAAAATCTCAGCTATTGTTACCTTTGTGCTTTAAGAACAGTAAAAGAAAATATGTAGGTACAAAATTTTAGCTACATATTTCATCAGGGTGGTGCAAGTATTTAAAAGCAAGCACCTTATGCTTTATTGGGTTAATTTGTAACAGTGTAAAAAAATAAAAAATTAGCGAATATCGTGAAAAAATTTTGTTATAAAATTGAGGTAGATCTAAACTTATTTAACAAATAAAAGCGGTCAAAAGGGTTTGTCTGCCAGTCAAACTCCCGAATGTCACCGTGCAATAACACTTGATCCGCCAATTAAACTGACTTACCAATAGTTTGTCCACCACTTATAGTGGCGGACAAACAATTAATATTATTATTATATTAAATTAAATATTTTAAATTTTAAAAATATTAAATATTATATTAATATTCAATATTCTAATTAAAATTTAATATTCTAATTAATATTAGAATTCAATATTTATAATTATAATTATATTACTTATTTTTATATTTTATTTTAATTAATAAATTAAATATAAATATTATATTAATTAATGAAATATTATATTAATATTATATTAGCCATAAAATTAATAGATCATTGTAAAAAATGATAAATTTCACGTGAATCACAGAATGACTATAATTACACTATTTTGACACATTTTCATTAGAGATAATTTGTAAAATGTTTTTTTTTTGCAATTATTCTATCCACCAGTATAAGTGTCAAAATAGTGCAATTCTAGTCATTCCGTGATTTATGGAATTTTGTCTTTTTCTACAATAGTCTATTAATTTTATGGCTAATATAATATTTATTTAATTATATTTAATTTATTAATAAAAATAAAAATAAGTAATATAATTATAATTATAAATATTAAATTCTAATATTAATTAGAATATTAAATATTAAATTTTAATTAGAATAATGAATATTAATAAAATATTTAATTTATTAATTTAATATATTTAATTTTTAATTTAATATAATAATAATATTAATTGTCTGTCAGCCACTATAAATGGTGGACAGATTGTCGGTTCGCCAGTTAAACTGGTGAACCAAATGTATTTAACGACACATATAACGATAACGTTGCACAGTGACGTCCGTCAATTTAACTGGTAGACGTGAATCTTTGACCACCTCTATTTACTAAATAAATTTTGATCTACTCTAATTTTATAAATATTTTTTTCACCATCTTTCGCTAATTTTTTTATTTTTTTACACTGTTTTACAAATTACCCCTGCTTTATTGGCATAAAATTGGCAATGTCATGGATCAATGTGGCCACGCTAGAAGCTGACTCACACTGCACTATTTTGAAAAATTTCGGCATCTGATTGCTTGCCTTTCTTGATCTGATCAGACACCCTTTGAGCTAAAATCCTAGCTTTAAGATTTCAGGAAGGCCAAGTTGACCCATAACTTTGATGATCACCATCACATAGTCGCAGCTGAGTTTGCATTCCACTTCATTGAAAGAGCATCACATGCTTCTTCAATCCATGTTTTGCATTTCTTTTTTTTTAAAAAAATTTTTGTGATCATCTTTTTCTTCAACCAATCCTCTCTTGCCTTTCTTGATATTTCTCTTTTTCCACCAACCCAATTGTCAATGGTGGCAAGACTATATATGTTTCATCACAATATATGGTAGCTTTCTTTTACTAGTCTTTGAAAGCATCAATACTTTCTTTTATGTGATTCTTTATTTTGACCTGCAACTGTGCTTAGATTTTATGCACTGCTTTGTTTGTGGGAATAGAGTATCTACAGCTTTAATATTGGGCTGTGCTTGTCTGTCTGTCCGTGAAATTGACTTCTTCCTTGACCTTGGGAGAATATGATCCTTAATTTTTTTTTCTAAAATATGCTTCAAAGATTCCTCTTCTGGTTCATTTTCTAGAAACACATTCACACAGATCTTCTCAAGAGAACATGCTACTGAGCTTCTTATTTTGAATATAGTATACAAAAAAAGAGGCTATTGTGAACTGATTTTTAAAATAAACTAAATTTTTGTTTTGAATGGAGTAAGCAAAAAGAAAAATGGAATGTTGTTAAGGGACTATTTGATTTAGCAGTAGCGATCGGTGATCTGATCAGTTAGTAATCAATGATAAATGACAATAAATATAAAGTGTTTAATTTAGCGATGAAAGAAGGTGTAATTAGATTATAAAATAATAAAAAATAATTATTTTTATATTTTAATTAACTTTATATAAATTACAAATTAGTATAATGTAATAATAATAAATATAAAGTTAATATTAGCAAAAAAAATTCAAATGTTAGTTTTTATATTTCAGTCGCTATAAAAACTAGTTTTCAGCATTTATGTATATTGTCTAAATGTTAAAAGTTAATTTTTAAATTAAAACATTGAACAGTGACATTTATCAACCTTTTTCTCAATATGTAAATGTTTAATTATTAAAGGTTAATGAGCAAACTTCAAAACAAAGAGACATTTAATTACAATTGTTCTATATATATAAAAAAAAAAAAAAAAAAGATAGTCCTTGCTTTGATGATAAAAAGGGGACAATATGAAATGGATAATGGTCTTATTCAAGTTGTTTAAAATAAAAAGAAGATAAGATCATCCCATGCTATTATTATAAACTCAACACACAAC
Source organism: Omphalea diandra (assembly GCA_949677035.1). NCBI lineage: Eukaryota > Viridiplantae > Streptophyta > Magnoliopsida > Malpighiales > Euphorbiaceae > Omphalea > Omphalea diandra. Next base: position 113,117 of record CATIWR010151396.1, read on the forward strand.
CTTTCCCTGGTCTCCAATTGTCTTATTTTCAGTTTCTGGCTAGTATTGGAGGTCTCTAGATATATGTGTTGATTGATAATCTCGTTATCACTAAGGTTGGCCATTCCACATATGTCATACAAAAGTTAAATAAATCATGATTCTTAATATAATGTTACTGTACTTGTTCTTTTTGAGTTGCCACTGTGTGTTATGCTTGCTACCACCATACCAATTTTTGCCTCCTAATTAAAACCTTGAAAATGCCTAGTGCCTACCCAATGTCACTTTGAATATAAATATAATTTTTGGAACTATACATTGAGCATTTAAAAGCTCCAAAGCAACATCAACAGTGTGATTTATTTTTCATTAACCCTTTTGCCAGTAAATGACAAATCTACCAACTTTATAATAATTTCCTGTAAAGGAGCAGCCTTTCTGCAAGTTGCATTAGAAAGCACTCTTCCCACTTTAATCACACAGGATTACAATTAGAAAAGAGTTACATCATGATGATTAGAGCCCACCAGAGAGGGTCTACTGTCCTAAGAGAAAAAAATAAGAGTTGAGACAGCTAGTTAGTGAATTTTGTCAGAGTTCATTTTTTGCCCACGTATAGCACCTAGTGCTTTTGCCCATCTTTCCTTCTTTCGCCATTTTTTGAAAGAACATCCTTGATAATATGTTGATTACTTGTTCTTAGCGCAATAATGTTTGGTTTGAGGTGTTTTAATGAGAGATATTATAAAATTTATGAATTTAGATAAATTTTATCATTTGAATTTGAAAAAAGTAGATAAAATTTATAAACTTTTCAAAATTTGTCATTTATTCAAATTCATTAAAATAATAAATTTTAAATATTCATCTGAGGTTAATTTTTGCCAAATCCCTCGTTTTAATAAACAAAAATTTTTATTCAATTTTTCATTTTAAAGTTTCCCTTAAATTTCATGGATTTTTAACAAACATATTATAATGCTAAAATCTATAAAATCAAAAATCCATTAAAATCTTGCATTTTTAATTTCATGAATTTTGATAAATTCACGAATTTTAAGCTCAATCCAGACAAAGCCTACAATTCAAGTGGTTGATTTTTTGAGAGAAAGAGAGTAGCATTATAGATTTAAAGAAATTCTGTGGACATGAGAAATGTTTAAAGAAAGCATTTTATAATATGATGATTTGTCAACTTTAATGGTTGTTAGTGCAATGGTGCTCTCCTAAATTTATTTTGACTTCCTCTCCATGGAAATGGAAAGTTACCCACTACTGTAATGTAAGAGTAATTTCAACTTTCCATGGAAAATGAAAGTCCCATGACGATCCACACATACTTTTGGTGACTAAACATGTTTATTCTATTGATTAGAACATTTAAAATTTGATTACTTGTTACTTTGGAACATTATCATAGAGATCTCAAATATTTATCACTAATTGTCTTGCTTGTGTAGGTGTTAATAACAGTTAATGACACCATGTGGGAGTAGAAGATAGGATTTGGTTTTTGATGGAATTTAAAGTGCCAAGTCCATTTACACCTCTTCTGATAGGACCAAAATTTCTAGTAAAAATCCTCTGATCATAATGTCTGAGTCTTCTGTCAAACCAAAATTCCATGATTACACCATTAAATCAATGGACCATCACAAATTTTGAAGGAAAATGTACTGAAATGATATAATCCAATAAAGAATGAGACCAGAGCTTCACTGCATCACAACGGCCTAGGGTATGGTCAAATTTCCATGATAAAAGACAGGAATAAGTTTAGTTCTAACTTCATATAGAGTCCAATCTATTCATGAAGGAAAGAAAGAATAAATCTTTCGTTTCTTTTTATGCAGTTCATAATCAATCAATGAAACAGAACCCTGAAATCTATCCCAAGACTAGAAAAGTCTTGGCTTTTATCCCAAAATAGGTTTGGTTCTTATGTGACTCTCTGTTTCATTTCCAACAGCTTCTTTGGCATCCTCCTACATTGATTCTACTACAGATTAGTATCTGCATGTATCTGAAGTTAAGGGTGAGTTCGATAATGCTATTGCCAATAGTTTATTTTAGAGTAAAAATTAATAGAGATTTTTTTTTTAGTAAATTTTATGGTGGTTGTGTAAAATTTTAAATTTTATGTGTAATTTAATCATTACTCATAATAATTTTTATTAAATATAAAAACTATTCAAAGTGATAAATAGTTACATATATTAGTAAAATTATTATCCAAATATTTAAAAATTTAGTAATTATAATATTGTAATACAATATCATATATATGACTGTAGTGTCCCTTATTTTTTTCTTTAATTGATCATAGATTTTTTAATATTAGTTTTTATGTAAAAAAAAATTAATTTTAAAAGAAACTAATATTTGAAGGTTTGATTAATAGAGAAATACTAGCAATAGTCACTTATTAACATTCTCTTGAATACTCTCTATTAGATTGATTAATATCACATTTAATTTAAAATTAAAAATTACCTATTATAGTAAATAATTCATTGTAATAAATAAAAGAAAATTTTTTATTTGAAAATAAAGATTTTACATAATCTTTCAAATATTAAAATTTAAAATAATAATATGAACCAATAAGATGAAAAGTGTTAAAAAAGAGGGTTGATAAGCAATTGTTGTTAGCATATTCCCTATCAATAACTATTGAATTAGATTAATAATATAACTAAATTATTTTCATGTATAAATAAAAATATCTTACAAATATAAATATGTAACAATTAACAAAAAAAATCTACTTTTTACAATAATAATACCAAATATATTCTAACTAATAATACTCTTATTACCTTCGGATAATTCCCACATATTGTCAAGTAATGTGATGTCTACTCGTTATTTTTTTTTTTTATTAATATACACACATGTATTAAGAACATGACACACTCTTTCACAAAACTATAACAATCTAAAGGTGAAGACAAACATGTTTAAAACAATTTGAAGATAAGATATAATGAGAAAAACTCAAAAATTTTTTGTTACGTGAACTTAAAATAAAAGGTCAAGAAATTTAATCAAACGCATCAGGCCCAAGGATGCAGCTTGCAGTCCACCAGCTGCTTCAAAATTGGCCGAGCATGGGATTTTTCCTTGCCCTGAGGCTTGACCCAATAAAAGTTCCAATTCTGCTGCTGGCAATGGTCATTAAACTGGGCCTAATCTTTCTAATGATGTTAAGGCCTTAAAGGTTTAAGCCTAATTGAGTTCAACCTGATTTGTTCACCAATTAAGTCTATCATTTAAGCAGATAAAATTATGAATGGAACTTATGCCTACACCATCACTGAAAGATTTCTTACTAATATGTAATTGGGTTGAGCCATATTAGTTTTGACGTTTCTTTTAACTGCTGAGAGAAGTAGTGCTGAAAGTGGGGTTTTTAACTAATGTTTTAAAACTAAATCGGACATCGAACCAGTCAACTGATCAATTTTTAATTGGATTTAAGTAAATGGGCATATAATTGTGGATATTAGCTAGTTGTGACAAACAGCAAATCAGATGTTGGGGCTTATGCAACTTGCAACAAAAATTATCAAAGTTCCTATAAGGACCACCAACACCACCCACAAAATGCTTACTACAGGGAACACAATTTCTTCTGTCTCATTTGCCATATGTTCCTTCTATGTCATATTTTGCTGGCAAAACACTCCATTGTTTTCTTCTTAAAAATAAACAGTCAGAACCTAGGAATTGTTTAATATTTATCATTTGTTAATTTTTTTTAAAAAAATGAGATTTTATGAAATTTATCATCTTAATAAAAATGAATTTCATAATTAATTTTTTTTATCATGAAAATACCTTTTAAATCTATGAATACATATCAAACATGTTCGGTTTCACGGATTTATAAATTTTAAATTTATCAAATTCATAATTTTTAAACCATAAATTTATCAAACTTTATGAATTTAAAAATTTTCTATTCAAACGTGACCTAAATTTATTCCTTTTTATGTAGAACTGCAACACCCATATATTTTTCCTAAATCATAGAGCCTTAACTAATGATCTATCCAATTTTGTGAAGAATGAGATGCAGGAAATTCTAATTTCATAAAATACTATAACTCAATTATTAGTATTTTTTTATTCGACTTATTATTATGAAAAAGTCATATTAAAATTTAAAAAAAAAACTGATTGATTTATCTGTCCAAGAAAATAAAAAATGATGGTTACCAGCTCAGCTTTCACCTTGCAATTGAAAGCAAACAATTCAATATTTACAGACCAATGGGACAATTTTAATCTTTTTTTTTTTTTTATTGTTTTTTACTTGGTTCCTTTGCGCACATGTTCAACGTGCCTCACAGTTTCCTATTATTGGGAAACCTTCATTAATTATAATTTTCTTTCATTTTATTATTATTATTATAGGAAAAAAGGAACGCAAAAACATGAATGGCCCACTCAAAAATGTATAAATTATAATAGTTATGTTACTGGAAAATAAAAACTCCTGTTTTAGTAATTCTCAACAATTTTTCAACAGAAATATCATTCCTCTTAATTGATTTCATTTAAGATTTTTATACACATATTAAAGATTATATTTTATTTATTATTATATAAATAAAAGACTATACTACTCTTAATTAATTATTTTCATAAATTATTGTGCACTCTATAAAAAAATAATTATTATGAAAGAGAAAAATGATAGAGTTGAAAAAATTAATTAATATTTATAGATAATTGTAAAATCTCAAATATTATGAAATAAAAATTTATCTCTAAAACAATATCTAATTTGGAGTAGATACAGTATTTATTACAACATTAAAAAAATTATTAACAATTAATTTTATATTAAAATTTTAAAATTTTTAAAAATAAAAAAGTTATCATTAACTTTTTCTTTTATTCATATGAGAAATGAGTCGAATGAACATTATAGACTATACAATAGAAAATAATTTTCTCTAATAAAAGATAATTTCCACCGTTATAATGGTGAATAGAATGAATCAAATTCGAGAACATTTAACTGTGAAATTATGTATTTGCAAAATCTTATTAATGTTAAAAAATACTACTTAATCATATTTTATTTGAAAAATCAATTTCGAGATGGAAGAATCTTAAGATGAAATTTAATTTGAAAACAAATCAATATTTTGTGTTGTGAAATCTGAAATTGACAGAAATAAGAGCCGCAAACAGAAATAGACATCAAGAAACAACAAATTTTTTTCTCATTTTCCTTCCTTAGGCAATTAGCAAGTGGCTAGGAATTAGAGGGTAATTTAGAAGGGTGGTAGGAATTTAAGTCTTAAGATTGGTAATGGATTGTGGGACCTATTACAGAAAAATAAAGGCCTTATTTGGAATCAAACAAAGCAATTTATTCCACTTGTAGCCCAACAATTAAACCAGTCACATCTTCAACATTTGTCATACTCATGGAATTTTCCCTCAGGCCCTTTCAATTTTTTTTTTTTTTTTTTTTTTGGGGTGGGGGGAGAAAACTGTTAAGATCTTTTCTACATTTTTTTAAAAAAAAAAATTTACGTGAAATTGATATAAATACAATAAACCTTGTCTTTTTTAAAATATGTTATGTATTACAATAACAAAGAAAATCAAAAGAATATAATATAGAAAAATTACTTTCTTTTTTAATTGTTTGGCATTTTAATAAAAACAATTTGATAATTACTTGACGTTTCCGATTAATCTTTTTTTATATTTATTTTTAAATATTAACTCTAATAATAGAGCACAGATTAGTCCATCTAATGGTATTTATCACAATTAATATAGTAAATACTACAACATCGTATATGATATTGTATCACAATGTTGCATTAGTATAATATTAAATATTTAAATGATAATTTCATTAGTGTGTATGATTATTTATTAATTTAAATATTTTTTATTTTAATAAATTATTATAAATAATTAATAAATTATATATAAAAAACAATAGCGCATAACAAGATTATAGATATACAATCTTCATATAATTCGTCCTAATTATACGCAACTATTTCTTCTTTTTCTTTACAAATATATAACAATTTCTCGTTCATCCATTTAATCAAATTGAAATTTCAATGAATAAAATATAATTGCAATAGAAAATACAAAGAAAAAAATTATATAAACAAAAAAAGAATTGGGCTATAATGGAAAATCAGAACAAACGGTTTGACAAACCTTAATTTTTAGTTATGGACTACATAAGCATAATCCATCTAGTCTTGTATTATTTTGAAGATGTGAAGCAAGCAATGATGGATGTAGAAATTTTGTTCAAGGAGTTCAAATTATGATAATTTTTATTTTTATATTATGAAATTGATACATATAATTTTTATAATATATAGTAATATTTTTTGAGGGCTCAAAATAATATAAAAAATTAAAAATTATAAAAAAAATTTAATATGTCAAAAATAAATGGCTATAAAAATTTTTTATAAACTAATTATTATATCTCTGAATTTTTTTTTTAAAAAATTCTCGTAGATCCATTGAACAATAACTTTCATATTCCTAATCAAAAAAATTAGAAAACTATATCAACTAACCATTATGCTCTTAAACTTTTTAAAAATTCAGAAGATTCAATGACCCTGATGTTGCGTGCGGATGAGCAGAGCACGGGGCTCTTGCTGCTGCTGGCTGCAAAAGCCACGCCTTGACGTGGAGGGCGATAGCGTCTAAATTTTCTGTGCTACTTAATGATTCTAGTCAACTTTCCAAACCAACACAATGTCCATATAAACATATATATTCATTGAACTGTAACTTTTATGGATTCTTTCTATGAAAACGAAATACAATTTGGTCAAGTTGCCACATTAAGCGCTCTATCGGAACTATTGAGTATCTTTTCTGATTTTGATTTTTTTTAATTTTTTAAAATTGAAAAAAAAAATGTCACTTAAAGAACAAGTTATAAAAAGACGAACCATTTTTGTTGGTTTTCATAGATTTTTAACAATATATTTTTGTCTTTAACAATGATTTTAATTTTCAAATTTTAACAACGAAAACAGAAAACCCGAATCAGAATCCAACCCGATCAAACACAGCATTATAGTCCTAAAAACGATTCCAATAATAAACGAAAATTCACCACTACCTGTAAATAATAACTGTAAATAAGGTGAAGATAAAATCATCAGACAGTTCCATTAAGTGAATCGACTCACAAAAACACCATTCCCAATTTATGACCAAATTTCCAACAACATTGGGTGAGAAGAATATAAAGCACAAGTTTCCAAACGACTAAAATCTTATGCTAGTTGGCCCTAGACAAGGAAACAAGAAAATGGCTCACAAATAGTACAAGTGGTTTCAAGCTACAAAGGAAATGCAAACTTATTACAATACAAAAGTTTAGCAATTAAGATTAAAACTAAAAACCTTCTTACCAAAATGGAAGATTAAGAAGATAAAAAAACATGAATGGAAAAAGAAAGAAACGCAAGATAATGTACAGCTCTAGGCGGCAAGAAAACCCATTGAATCCAAGGGAACAACAGTATTTGGAAAATCTGTTCTTGGTCCAGCAAGGGAGTAATATGCAAGAATATGAGCTGGATGCTCGGCCACAAAATCCTCTCCAGCCTGATTATCCATCACAACCTTTCTAGAAGGAATCAACTCAATGTTCCAAAAGGGACGAGCCATTGCTAAAACATCACGACCTGGAATGGATGATGCTCTATAACCTTGAACCCACAAATACCTTAAGGAAGTCAGTTGCATCACAGCTCTAGCCAGCGCACTCTCAGTGAAGCAACAGCCTCTCATTTCTAGCTTTTGAAGACTAGGACATCCTTTAGCAAATGCCAAAAGCCCTTCATTAGACTCCCCAACATAACCCAAAAGCATCCATCTCACATTTGGACTGTACAGCCCAATATAACCAAGACCCACGTCAGTCAAACCACCTGGTCGAAGATAAAGAGCAAACCTTCGGAGCTTCTCACATTGTCTCAAAAAAGATCGAACTCCATTGTCAAGAGGTAGATCTGTAATCCTCTCTTCTCGATCAAGTAAGACCAGGCGAAAATCACTCAGGTTTCTCAAACAGGCGCCAATCTGTTCCAGAGCTGCATTTGTGATATCAGAAACATAAACAGCCATATACTCCAGCTCTAGACAGCCCTGAGCCAAAGCAATTAAACCTCTCTGTGAAACTAAACCTTCTTCATCCTCCATTTCCTGCTCATCGGCACCACGCTCAATTCTAAGCCTCTTTAGTCGCTTACAACTTGAAGCAAGAACTTCCAACCCTCTATCTCCGATAACATTTCTTGTCTGTCAATATTAAATAATGCATTTAACAGAATGTTCGTAAACTATATACATTAATACAGATAACATTCCTATGCAAGAAACAACATGCACACTTCGGTTCCCTAAAAGAATTCACCCTATGTTTGGGGCTTTCATTTTTTTAAGAAGAAATCAAAATTCTCTTTCTTGTAAGATAGTTATTTCATCAAGACCTAAAATTACTCACAAATTTACACAAGACACCTACAAAGTAAAATTCTGGGAATCTTGCAAAGTTCAGAAATCAAGATGAAAATGTTATAAAAACAAAATTGCATAAAGAAAAAAGGATTATCAAGTTGTAGATTACATGTATCTGAAAAGATAAGAATATGGTAATGAGCATCAAAATAATAGAGAACATAAACACATCTCCAATTAAGAAAACCATACCTAAGGGGCATATATAGCTATCAATTATCAAACAAGGGGAGAGACAGAAACAGAAATTTTTTAAAAAACAAGAAAATGAATACAGAATAACAACAGTGTCAAATAGAGTAGAACCATATTTGTGATTGTACCTCAAGAACTTCTAAGTTGCAGCATTTTTGAATTAGATTACAGTGGTCCTCTGTGTCGAGCATTGCATAGAGGAGATCCAACTTTTTGAGCTGAGATGCAAAAGAAAACACTATTGGCATTTCATTTTTTCCCATGAAAGTTAGACCCAAACAGCATAATTTTCGGGGAAATGTCACAGCAGAATACTTTTCTGGTGCATCAATGTCACTGAAGGAGGCCCCACAAAATTCTTTTAAAGCAGTTGCATTGTGGAAGAAACCAATGAGATCCGATAATTCACAATCACTAATTTTGACAGAGACTAAGGAGTGACAGTTTTTGGCAATAAGCTCAAGGTCTTCAAATCTGACTTCGTTGAGGTACGTCATGTAAAAATTTAGAGTCTCAAGAACTGTATTATTCACAGCAATCTCATGTAGCCAGTCACCATCTTTCTCAAAAATTGAGCTCTCTTCCAAAAATAATGTTCTTAATTGCCTGGAGAAAAACATAATAGTAGTCAACAAAAAGCACCTATATTGAATTGATTATGACAACTAACAAGCTGAAATAAAGAGGAAGGAGGGAGGGGGGAACATGCTAAGATTGGCTTAAATAACTGGAACAAAACATAGTAAGCAGACACAAGTTCTGCATTTTAAATTATTATCCAGCATTTTAATGGCATTTTCTTCATGATTATTCAGTACTACATAGAAACTAAAGACAGCTGTTACATCCAATCCAACCATAATTTTGTGACCGTTCCTCGTTAAAAAAAAATTGAATTTGTAAATGGACCATGTTACTTATCGAGTGACAAGATCGCACTTGGTATGCAGTGTTTTTTTTTTTTTTTTTTGGATATTCTGTGCATAATTTTATCATATGCCTTTCACTTTCTGTATTTAGTCGTATTAAATTCTGCATCTATTTTTTTCACTTTCTATAATCACATAACAGTATTAAAAGCAACCGAACACGGTCTTGATGATACCAGACCCTCTTAAAGCCATGTTTGGTTGTTCTAAATACTATTACATGATTACATAAAGTGTATAAAATAAATACAAAATCTGATATTCAAAATACAAAAGATGAAAGACATTCAATCAAATTCAGTACAGAATTCAAAAAAAAAAAAAAATCCAAACATGCTCTGAGTTGCGACACACTGTTGGTGTCGCACATTGTGGCCCCTAACCGTTTCCTCTGTACATTCCAATTCATAGAATATCCACTGTCTAATACTCAAACAACAAATCCATGTCAAGTTGAATTTGGGTGGAGGGTTTTGGGGAAGTGAGCAGCATGGACCAGGATATGCAACTTGTAACCAATCTATTTGCCTATCTACTCCAAAGGAATTGGTTCTTGAAGCCGACTAAACAAAAAACTAGCCAGATTTCTCCTATTTAAAGAATCAAGGCAAAAAGAGAGAATCAAAACAATGAGATATTACAGCCATAATCCAAAAGAGTACAAACTTCTTTTAAAATTATAAACATTTACTCTCATGCTCATGCCATCCTAAACAAAATAAATCATGATATCACATGAAGTAATTCATGTTAAAAGCCATCACAAACACAAATAATTCGATTCATCCCCTAGAAACAAAGAAATCAAGTGAACTAAAACAGATGCAATTTCACGAACAACCACATCCCACATAAAACTAAAAATCACAAATACTCCTTTTTACTAATTAAACCTAAACAAAAAATAAAAATAAAAAAACAGAGTTTATTTTTAACCGAAACCCATCATCTGTCACTCATTGACAAGGTCAAAAATCGGTTACCTGCACGAGCGACCCACGTGCAGAAGCCCGTCAGTAGAAAACCCAGAACACTTATCCAGCTTCAACACCTGCAACACCCTTCCCCGTGACTTAGCAAGTAACTCCAGATCCGAATCCCGAACAATCATTCTTCGAAAGTGAAGATTTTTCAAGCAATTAAACGACGCCGCAATCTCGTTAACCCATGGCGTCACATACCCGCCCCAATCCTCGGGAATCAGATTAAACATAGCGGCCCTCGGTTTCCCTTTCAACTTCAACGATTCCAGGTGCTTAAAACGACGACTTAGCCGATCTGGGCTCGTCGTGTAGCATAAAGCAATGGTTATATGCTTACGTGTCAGCGCGTCTACCTCGTACCACCGGCGACAGACTAGTGAGACGGCGTCACGGTCTTTTGGGTCGTCAATGTACGGCATCACGCAGCTTAATACACAGTCGGACATGGCGACTCCTTTGACGCCGATGTTGCTACTCGTCGTTTTGTTTATTTTGGTGGTGTGATTCTCATCTTCCATAGCTTATTAACAAAAAGGTTTTTAGTTAATAACGGATTTCAAGTGGAAAAAAAACTAATTTGATCAAATCGTTAAAAAACAAAGAAGAAGAAAAAAAAGTAGTTCTACTCTTGAAAACGGTATACAGAAAACGTTTTTCTCTTTTCAATCACGGAAGGAAGAAACCGCGGAATCGCCGGATATTGAAGAGATTTATTGGGCACGATAATCGAGGGAGTAAGATGGGAAGTAGAGGAGCAGTATCAGATCGGCCAAGAGAGAGCAGTCGATGCCTACTGCTACTGCTATTGCTACTAAGACAAATCATTGAAAACAGAGGTAAGTGGGCATTGAGAATATGGAAGGGAGGGAAGGAAGGTAGGAGGGACGGCGGCTGATGGAGGATCAGACGGAGGCAGTTGAAACTGTTTTTTGTTTTTGGCTAATGATGATGAGGAGGGAGAGTCTCGTTAATGGCCTGCATATATGCGCCTCAAAAACACAAAAGTGGACTAAAAAACAAATCGCATCTGCAGAGATCCTTCAAGTTTACATATTTATGCTCTCACATCTCATATATTTAGATTTGGCTATTTGCAATTTTAAAATCAAACTATAATCGCAGAAAATTAATTAAACTAAAATCATATATCATGGATTTCAAATAACATTCAAACTTTTAAGACATTTTTATTAAAGTTTGCAATTTTTTTTTACTCAAAATTAAAACCAGTAATTCAATTTTGATGGAAATTAAAACTTTAAATATATATCATTTTTATATATTAGTTTTCGTTTTTTAAAAAATTTTTACGGAGATTAAATCTCAAAGTAGTAATTTTTTATCTTTTGTTATTATCTTTTAGAATTATTTTTTATTTTATTAAATCAATCAAAAGCTTTCAATTTTGAATTAAAATAAAAATTAATAAAAAATAAAATGAAAATTAAAATCAATCTGTTTCTAGATTATAATCAAACCGAGCTATTTATTTGGACATAAAATTAAATTGGACAATTTCAAACTAAAAAATATCAATTTAGAAACCATGACTATAGATCTATGCATTGATTCATATATATAAAATTTTATGATTATTATGTTTGAAATAACACAAATGTAGTTAATAAATAATTTAAAAATTATATTATTTTTTTACTATTCAAGCCATTAATATTATAAAATGTAAATTGAATCTATCAATTAATTTTTTTAATTACAATAATACTACTTTTTGAATTTGTTTAGACTATCATAAAATAATGTATCATTTATATCACTTTTAAATCGTAAACTAGTCTTTAATGCGAGTGAATAAAAATTGATTGCTACATTTTTCTTCTTTTATTTCTTTTTTAATTTTATTTTAAATATTTGTTATTATTGAACATCATTGTCATCTATTCTTTTAATTGACAATGACTCTTTTCATATATAGCATTGCTTTTTATGTTTTATTAAAATAATTTCAAGTTTTATTATATCTGTAAATCTAAATCTAAAATTTTATTTAATCAATACCTTTTTCGATATAATAAATCTATTAATATTTATAATTTATAATATTTACATTTTTATTATTAGAATAATTGATTCTTCCTCTATAAGAATATTCTTTCTCATAAAAAGTTGATATCCTTTTTAGGAAAATTTTATATTTTTCGAGCTTATTGAAGTTATAAAGATGAAGTTGAAAATAAATAAAGCTCAATGTTTTTTAAATATTTATGTTATCAAATTTATTGAAAGACATTCAAATTGAACATTAGTTTAAAATAGATATTGAGTAAAATTTTTTCATTAAATTTTAATTTATATTGTTTTATCAAATCAAATACATAATATTAAATAATTATTATTTTAATGATCTATAGATTTATGTGCTTCTCAATATATTATTTATTATCTTATACATTTATTAGTCGAAATATACTTTCTATTTTATTAATAAAAGATTCACATTATTGTGAAAAAACAAAGTGAGGGAATAAAATTTGAAATTTGTACAAAGTATAAGGGTCGCTAGACAAATATCGAAAGTTGAAGGTCCCAGCAAGTTTTTCCCTAAAATGTACATGAGAAAACGACAAAAGTATGTTTAGTTGAGCCAATCAAAACAGAGATAAGAGAGGGTGGAATTATTTAGCGTTCGCTTTCGCGAGTGTGGTGAGGTGGCATGCTTTCATTAGATGTTGTAGTCTAGATGCTGGTACTTCCCGCACTAGATTTTGTGATCTTGTTTCATAGGTTACGGAAATATTACTCATACGATGCACCTTACTAATAAATTAAAAGAATAAATAATTCTACCCTACATTCGTTGTATTTCACCAAATCATGATATATTAATTATTATATATGTATAGTCATACAATATAATATAATATAATATATTAAAAATTATAATAAAATAATTTTTAAATAAAAATATGCTTATTTAAAAATTAATGTAATAATATTTTTTTATAATTATGATTATTTTACGTGCCATTATATAATTAGTTAAATGTTCACATGAAAAATTTTGTCCTATAAAACGACGGTAACCGAAGTTGGAGAGCTGGTTCTCGTTTTGCTACAAATGATCATTGTATGTTTTTTTTTTTTTTTATTAGGCATAAGAAATTTTTATAATTATATTTTATTATATAATTTAATTATTTTTAGGATTTTTTAAAATACAATGAATTACTTACTTTCATATATTGATTCAAAATTAGAAAAACAAACATTTACATAATGTTTGTAATAAATTTGCAAGAATTAAATCCCTAACAATATGCAAAAAAATTTACCAAATTATCAATTAGTTCAACGGTAGCATTGTCCCCTTTAAAAAAAAAAATGAAGTCTATACTTTCTTTATTGAATGATTATGAATAAAATAATAATGCATGTCTCATGGGTTCCATAAACAATTACAGTTATTTTATTTAAGCACAACAATAAAATATGAAATATTTGATTCTGCACATCCATGGTTTCCGTGAACAATCAAATAGATATATTATGTGTCCCTCTTTGTTGCTTTAGAGGGGGATATAACTTGTGCAGAGGGTATCAATAGTTAGGATTGAGAAAAAAAAATTGAGGAAATTGAATCCACCAGAAAATTGATCGATTTAAAATTTTTGATTAATCAATTTTATGGATTTTTATTTTTACATTAATAATTTTTTTCATTCAATTTTTTTTTTGTTTTTCATACAAAAATGAACAGTTGATTAAATTGATTAAATATATATATATATATTAATAAAAATATATTTTATATAAAGTTTAGTTAATCAATCAGTTTGTTTGATAAAAAATAAAACCTGTTTTAATTAAAAATGGGCTCAGTCTAAAATATAATACAGATGACAGAATATCATAAAAAAATATATGCGTATATGGATTCAAAAGTTCAATAGTATTTAAAGAGTCAAAAAACCCACTAGCATGACTGAATGACTGCAACGACGTTTTCTAATACATAATTTGTTTTCATCAATAAGATCTTCTCTTTTATGGAGACACTTCTGAGAAATCTAAGACAGACAATCACCACTTGACGAAGAAAAAATTGGACAAATTCTGGCAAAGAAGAGAATGAATCCCAGATTTAGCAAAAAGCTTAGTAAAAATTTCAAAGACAAAACCCAAATCTTTGTGGAGGAGTTTCTAACCAAAATAAACAGCACACTAATAACACAAAAAAACCAAAATTTATTAAAAAAACAAAAGAAAGGAAAGCGAAGGGAGCCACCATCCATCCGTGGTCAGACCACCGATGACAACTCCAATAGATACCAAAGGCATGCTGCAAGCACAGACAAAAAGGGGAGATGGGCTAGTTAATCAATCAGTTGATGGATCAGTTTTTAGATAACGAATTTGACAATTTTTTATAGTTTGAGTTTGATTTTTCATTCAAATTCTTTTCCAACTGAAATGGAAGGTGGTGACCAATTCATATTCGAGTGTAGGATATAATTAGCCCTGGTTTCGAGTTTGGGTTGTTCCCAGGGAAGGTATGCCAATAGCCAAGGAGCCCGGCAATAGAAGTTGACTGTGTACTTACAACATGTACATATGTAGGCTACGGATTGCAAACTTCCCACAAGAAGCGTCTGACTTTAAGGCAAAAAGCTGTGAGGTCCAAGGACGTTACAACTATTTATTTGATTGTACATAACAGTGTATCAGGCCTGATTATAGTCTTGCAATCCATTGGTTTGCTCTAGTAGTAACTAGGATAAAAGAAAAAAAAAAAAAACAAACAAAGATCACAGATACAAAGAGAAGTTAACGAACTTAAATATCCAAAAGAAAAATCTAATATTTACAATAAAGATTTCAAAAGCCTCTACTCTTAGGAGGGTCTCTACGCCAACCTATGCCCTGCTGCCCAGTTTCAAGTTCTTGTAATGCGTAGTTATGTTGGTAGGCAGGAGGAAGGCCACCAGAGGAGGGAACCATCCATGGCCCCTGATGCCATGAAGGCGCAGCATTTTGTTGACCGCCATGTACCATATTCATTTGGGGGTGCAAAGCCATGGCTGGTGGAGCCATTTGTTGCTGCGGTGTTTCAATCATATGTTGACGAAATATTGGCTGCTGCAGGCTATGCGCATGCGCTGGCTGCGCATGCAAAAGCGGTGGTTTGTTATCTTCTGGATTCCACTCGGGCATGTCATCATCGTCATCATTCCATGGCCGCTTGGCAACACCGATACCTCTATTCATTACAGGTTGTCCATATCGTTGTACAAGCTGCCTCATTTGATCTACAGGACGAGATGGTGTTTGGGAATGAGGACTAATAGGGGCCATTCCTTGGCCCCGAATACTGCTTTGGTTTGGATACTGTGGCCTCGGTGTAACGGAGCCACTTGAAAAATTAAACTCAGGCAGGTCATCCTCATCCCTAGCTGCCGATGGACCAAACCCCGGAGGCACATCATCATCGTCACTGTCATCAGGCTGAGGCTTAGTATAAACAGGAGGTCCACCATGGTGTTTATTAAGATTCACATTAGCATCGTTTTCTTGGTGTCTCCTAGAAGTGAAGTGTTGCTTTTTAGAATTGTGTTTATGGTGTGATGCGGAATTGGGAGATATTATTTGAGGTTTTCTCCATACAATAAAACCAATTAGACCATCATCAATAGCATTAAGGGCATCAACTTGGTCCTTCGGAAGGACCTTGGTGAGCATTTCCCTAGTCTTGGAATGAGGTGGGCAAAAATAGAGTTCCACTCCAGGAGCAGGCTCAGCAACGCCCACCCTCCCATCCATAACGTAGGAATCAGTCACCTGCAGGCATTTCAGTTAGGTAAAACTTAGTAATCACTAGTCACAATAAGTGATAAAATAGTGGTTCAAGTTTGCCTTACCTCACGTACACCTGCACGCTCGCTGTCTGCGGACCCCTCCTTGCAAACAAAGTGAACAGCCTGCATTAGAAAAAGCATGTGAATATTTCAAAAGACGATTTATATTTAAAAGAGACCCCGTTCATAGCATAAAAAATCATGGGTGATGGCATGCTATCAGTCCAATAGACTCCATTGATTCAGTAGTTATGATTCAAATATGTTTTATTATGTTGGTTTCTCCATTTTAGAAGGTATCAGTGGGAATCACTCTTTTTCAGGACGCCTAGTATCTTTAAATACCAGTTTCCGTCAATTATATAAATTCGCCCATGGTTTTATCAGGCAAAATTAGTTTGTCCATTTAAATCCAGCAGAGTTGATATTGCAATACCATGAGATGGTAAAACGAGTTCATTCATACAAAACGCACAATTATATAGCCTAGGGACAGCCTACTTTCTATATGAACTACCATAATCCAAGTCATTTTTCTTGGCTTGGTAACCAGCAATCTGTAGCTTACCACACATGTCCAGCACACTTTCTCTCGCACAGTGAAAAACTAACTTCAATCATAAAACCAGTAATTATTTCTCCAGACAAAATAATTCACTTTCTTTTTATGTAACCCCTGACATGAACTCTTTGGAAAAGCGTTTGTACAAAGTGTCATTAGCCTAACACAAGTTTCATTCACCATGGTTGAAAACACCCAATACTGGTACTGCACCGATAGCAAACTCAGAACAACACAAAGGGATAGAATTTTATCCCTCTTCTGCAGATGGAAGTAACATAACCAAAATTTAGTACAATGTAAAGAAACTTGAGATACCATAACAGCACGACTTCGGGACATCGGAAGCTCTTGGAGGAACTTCTCAAAAGCATCCAGTCTGACTCTCCCCTTTATCTCAATAAAACCAGGCCAGTCTTTTGCAGATGTTTTTTCACCACTACAAGAATAAAATCAGATCAAATCAAAAGTTGAGAAAAAAGAATTACATAATTCAATGACAACTACATAACACGAAATCAGCATAATTCCTAGAGCATAGATTTAAGAACACTGCTCATTTTCAGCATAATAAATTTCAGAACTCAAAATGCAATAAAGGTCAGACAACAACATTAAAAGGACACAATAATTATATAACAACAATACCACTAGAATAATGCATCTCATATACAAAAAAAAAATCACGGAGGAAGACAACTGTTCAATAGTGTTATGTGATACTTACCTTTTAAAAATGCCAATAACAGAGGTCGAGGCTGAGACAGTTAGCTGAAGCAAACCTTGCCACACAATTTCACCCTTGGGTATGCAAAGAGGAGATGCAGTATCTGATTTTACATTATTTCCAGTGAATTTTCCATCAGCATCTGATTTTGTCTGTACCACATCCATAATGTCAGATTTACCAGAGGTAGTATCGCCAGGATCTCTAAGAGTTGCATCAGGAGACTTCGATTCTGAGCCAACTTGTGAACCGTCCTTATCAGAGCCAGGTGTTGTTTTTCCAGCATCCACTGGTAAATTTTCAAATGGTGGCTCTGAATTAAGAGATTCCATGAACTCATCCAGGGAAACAATTGGAGGAAGAAACTCTGCATCTTTCAATTCATCATCCACCATAAGCCCTTGCATCAAATCAGTCCCTTCACTGGAAGGGATCATGAGAACATTCTGGTCTTCCGAACTACTCTTTTCACTAGCAGCATTTTTTCTTGTTTCTTTCTGATCAGATTTTGAGGGGGAAGAGACTTCCTTCTCCTTCAGTTTGGGTTGCATTTGAGTCAGTGAACTTACACCAACAGCAACCTCCACTGATATACTGTCCTGTGGCTCAACTTCCACTTGGAACTCACCCTTGTGTGTTTTCTTCACCAATCGTCTCATATCAACAGCAGAATCAGGCAATACCACCATTTGAGCAAGCTCCTCCGCTTTTGCCATCCGCCATTGAGAAAGCTCCTCGGATGCAAGCTCCTCTGCAGTCATTGAGCAGAGTCGCTCAGGGGGGATTTCTCCTGACATTACTCTTTCTCTCAATGCAGGATTATTGCGATCCTTCAAATTGAATAGAAGTGACCTGCCCTTCTCCTTATATTTCTTGTTCACTCCACCAAATAATTTGTACAGTTCTGATTCAATTTTAGATGCCACAATTTCGGGTGACAGTAGCACTTGTCCATCATCCTTCTTAGCATCCTCAAGATCCGGCTGTTTTTTATCAGTTTCATCCTTTTTGTCTGCCTCGCCCATATCAGATTCCAACACCCAGGACAGCCCATTTCCCTGCAAAAGTTCATCTTTGACAAAAAAGCTGTCACTGAATGAAGCATCTTCATCACGCAAGATAATAGTAGACTGACAGTGTTGGCCATCATTTTTGGCCTGTGAAAAATCACCAATTTTAGAAGAAACTTCTTGAGATGTATTTTGACCAGATAAAGGATTGTTGTTGGTGATCACAGATCCCTTGAGCTCCTCAGACATGTGACTAACACCACCAGCACTACCAGAAGCACATCCAGGAGATTGAGAATTTTCCAGGATTGCTCCAGCATTGCTAGCAGCCTCTTTCTGAGAGCTCTTGCCATCACTAGAAGATCTATCCTGCTGCTGAGAAACCAAAGCTAGTGCACCTGCTAGTGAATCCCTTAGTTTGGACCTCACAGATTCAAATGACTCATTCCGAACCTTTGGAGATGGTTGTCCACTTTGATTTTTCTGCACTACTAACTGCTGGACGCCAGCTTTGCTAGAAGTTGATCTCTTCAATGATGCTTGTGAACGCTGCAAGCCAGTAGTGCTGGAGATGGGTTGTGATTGCATCTGGACTGGTAACTTGTTTGGTGTAGATATTTGCTGCAGCCATGGCCTATGCTCCATTTGTGCAACCCGCTTGTTAGATGCTGATAACTTCTGTAACCCAGGATTGTTAACTGTAGATTCAATTGGAGCCTTTCGCTTAGTTAGCATGGATGACTGCTGGGATCCTACATTGTTCAACATGGGTTCCATCCCTCCCAGTTGCTTTCTAGGTAACTTGAACTGTTGTGCCGCAAGATTGTATGCCTGTGGATCCATCCGTCCCATTTGCATGTTTGATACTGATAACTCCTGCAAAACACAATTGCTTGGCATAGTTTCCAATGGCTGAGCTTCGTTGTCTGATGCTGATATTTGCTGTGATAGTGGATCAGTAGAACCTGGCCCCATCATTCCCATCTCGATATTTTGCATCGGCATCTGCTGCAAAGAATGATTGCTCATCCCCGGTCCCATCATTCCCATTTGTATTGATGAGTCGAATTTGTCTGAAACAGAGTCCAGCTGACCCACTGGGATACTCTGGATTGGCAGTTGCTGTGACACGAGATTGTTGGACATTCTAGACTAACATAAAAACTGCAAAACAAAACAGCAATTATTGGCATGGTAACAATCTTGATGTATATCCTCAAGTTTCTGATAGATACACAAAGAATCAATGAATTTCAGACTAAACAAATGCACTTCTTTTCGAACAAATATAAAAAGAATACTCTTAAGAGACACCAGTGACTCTTATCTCTGTGCGCAACTTTATGCAGGATTACAGTTTAGGGTTAGGAAGAGCCAAAAATTATGCAACTCAAGAAATAAAGTCATTGTTTCATCGTTCAGTGCACCCTTACCGAAGAAATTTTTTTAAAAAAAAAAAAAAAACAGTTGGCAACATATCCTTACACATAAAAATTAAAACAGGTTAGTGCAAAATCATGCAAGAGTTATGAGTCTTACAGCATAGCTCCTTACAGCAAAATAGGCCTACAACACTTTTTTGACAACTTTCTGGACATTTAACATATGAAGGGCACTAATTAGATTATAGTACTAAACCAGAACTAACAGATAACTCATTGAAATTATTAAGACAACATCCCAACAATATTCATCATTGATAACTTTTTGCTACCAACCATATCCTGGATATCGTAAACACATTTTTAATTCTATTCTGATTACTTGGGCTCCTAATGAAATCAAACTTGCAATCCCACAGCAATAGAGATGACTCTAGTACCACTAAGCATTGGTCAGATAAATCAACTTTATATTGAATATGTTGATATAATCACATTCAGGAAACAAAAGTCTTTATTATTAAAAAGGATTCATCTATTTATCTCTTAAACCTATTCTAAATAGCCACCAAGTTTATGTGATTAGAGAATGTTGCCTTGCATATATACATATGAAGCTTTGTCATGATATAGCAAAGACATTTTTCTTTCTTCTGATGGGTCAATACTCGATCAATATTTTTTATACCTAAATAAACCATTTTTTATCAAGTAGACTGCACAACAAAGTAGCTTCTTGTGAAGTTCAATCTCCACTCTCGTGTTAATGAACAAAATTACACTTCACAGAGCAATTTTTTCTTCGCGGGGTTGTTTTCTCAGCTTTACATATCTTTAAAATTCCTTTTATTTCTACAAAATTAACTACAAAGCCAACTGCAAACCAATTCGTTTCAGATAAAATTGCACTTAAGTAGCACAAGTCTATAGTTCAGCACACAACTATAAAGATGTGGTAATCGACAAGGGCAACTATATCTTCGCAATGCAAGAATGGAGAAATGCAATCGCAGCTCACAATGCGAATGTTATTGCTAGAGCTGTTCAACTACAGTTTCTTAGGGAAGCTATGATGCCTAAATACAAACTTCCTAAGGAAGCTAAGGCAGCGGTAGACACCAGATACCGATCCCATAAAAAGAGATTCAGGTGGCTCATCGGGATTCTCATAAAACTTAGGTCCTATGTGAATCGTGGGTTGTCTTAAGCCCCTATTGTTGCAATCCGTCTACAGTGGAGAACCTTTGGGTCGTTAGGCATCCTTCTTTATATGCAATGAATCAGTTCCCGATTCATGTATACAAATGAAGTGTGTTTGAATGGAATTACTTGACTTACCAATTGCACCGTGACAATACTCACCGAGATGTGAACGTGGACTCTCTATTCTCTGTTTCTGACAACTGAGTTCAATGCCAATTCAGCGTTCTGATCGGCCACGCCTCTTGGTGCCGATCCTCCTTTGCCTTGCGATTATCGATTTGCTTCTGTTTTTGGTTGTGGAAATTTAGAAGCCTACGGGCGTGTGCTGTGCTATCGAATTTTGAAAAGGATTTGAGCTTCGCTAATTGGTAATTAACATGGGAAGAAGTGAGAAATCGTAACGGAAAAAATAAGTGAGGAGAAGAAGGAGAAAGCAGATCGGCTAGAGATCTCCAATTGAAGCAGCGGCTAGCCCTAATTTGAGTTGCCTCAATCTTTAGGTTTAGATAGCAAATGGATGGTTTAGATTGTTACACAATCTCCAATGAACGGTGAGATGAGATTTTTTTCCTTTGAAAAAAATTGAGTATATATTATATAGCAGCCATTTCAACATTTTTAATCTATGCAGTTTTTTTTAACAAAAATAAATAAATTATCTCTGGATATATATATGTGTGTGTATAGAGGGTGTGCATATTTTGATTTTTTTATCATGTATCAAATAATTATTTTATTTCAATAATTTTTTCAAAATTGTTACATCATCTTCAAAAATGCAACATAATTAAAAAATATTTCTAAAATAAAATAATAATTATAATATAATATTGATTACATTTTAAAAATAATTATTTTTTAAGTAGAAAAAACTATTTTTATAATTAATTAATATATAAAATTATAATATAATATTAATTTTATATTAAAATTATAATAAAATTTCATTATCATATTGCATATAATGCAAGAATATCAATTTCTTCTTCATTTTTTTTCATTTTTTATGAAAATAGTTATTTGATGAATAATACGAAAATGGCTCTAGCACATTAATATCAGTTATATTTTTTTCTTAAGAGTGTAATCGAATTAAAGTTTCACTACAAGAAAATAAAATATACCGATGAAATAATTTTCATCAATAAATATCGTCGGACAAGTAACGAAAATAATATATTATATAACATAGTGACATATTACCGACAGATTTCAGTTCACAAATTTACAATCAAAAAATCCATTAATAAAATATAGCGCCAACTTTTGGATTACAAATTATCGACGGAATTACCGACGAAGGAAAATGAAAAGGCATGCGGGAAGGAACACGTCAGAGTGTTTGTCGGTGATTTAGATAATAAAACAAAAAATATAATATCAACGAATTTTTTTAAATAACGTGTCCATTTCCGCCGGTGAATGGTGAATAAAAATTCTCAGCAAACCTTATTTTTTCCTCTCTTCCCTTCTCCTCTCCTTCTCGACCCAGTTCTCCCTCTACTTTTCTCTTCGATTGGCTCCTTCTTCTCCTCCCATCTTTGCTCTCTGTCACTCCAGGGGTTGCTCTCTCTCTCTCTCCGGCGTGTGTTACTGCTGCTGAATCATTAGTCCCACCTCCACCTACTGTCACCGCCACAACCACTAAGAGTCACAGCCACACCTCATCCCCAATTAGTATTTTTTATATTTTTTTAGCAGAAATTGTATAGAAAAAATGTGAATATTTGTTTTTAGCAGTTGAAATATAGTAATGTTTTATTTGGTATTGAAAACCAACATAAATTAAAAGAAGAAGAAGAAGAAGAGGTGGCTTAGGCAGTTTGCACCTCCTAAAAAAAATCCTTCAGGTTGGAGGATTTATTCCTTCATCATGAAGGAATCAAGCCTATATATAGTCTTGAGGTGGCTTCATTTTGTATGGGCACAAGAGAATGGTAATGGGCAAAAGGGCACATTTGAATGAGTGATTGTATGAGGGTGGTGAGTTGGTGAAGTGGTTGAGTGATTTTTCTTTTATCAGTGAAAAATATAGAGTGTATTTCTCTCTTATTTTAAAAGAGAGTGTTGTTCTCTTCTTAGGTGATATAGGGAGGTTGTAATAACTTATATCATTTTTCATAGTGCAATTCTTCTATTATTGTTCATGGTTTTTACCTAATTTGTTTAGGATTTTTCACGTTAAAATTTGTGTGTTTAACTTCCATTCAATTTTAATTTCTCAATTATTTTAGTTGCAATATGCTCTATTACATTCTCTATTATGACCCTATAAATATATCGTCACAACATATATGAAGTTACTCACTTTTATGGAAATAAATTTTAAAGAAATTATACTTATTCGGAAGTTATTTCTCGAGAATTGAACTCTATAGTGTTTAATTAGTTTTTTTTTGTGAAACATATACTATAATCATGTTTGATTCATTCACTAAGTTCCAAAAAAAATGCAATAAAATACTATTTTATCCTTAATTCATTAATATAAATAGTTTTATTTTATTAAATAAATTTATTTAAAAAATAATTATAAAAATATTTTGAAATTTCTTATGAAACTTGCGCTTAGTGACCCTCTCTCAGTAGGTTACTAACTTGATGATCAAAAGAAAGTGTAATTTATTTTTAATTTACATTTTCTTGCAATTAAACATAAAAAGCTTGACATGAGAGTTTTGGAGGTGATAGAAAAAAACGTTAATAAAGGTGAAGTAAGGATGAAATGGAAATGAAATGGGATTGTATGGGGTTAATTATTTACACTCATTTTCACTCACATACATGTTACAACCTGCATGAAAGTGGATTAATTGAGGTTAAAGAATGAAATAGAAATAAGCATAAATAATTAACTTTGTTTGAGAATATAATTTTAATAGGATGAAAAAGTTAATGAAGGCTAATTTTTTTATATCTTTTAAACTCTTAAAGATGTAATTCATATGACTTTCAATTATATACTTGTATAATGGAAAACCAACTATTGGCAATAAAATTGAAATCGGATGTGCCATATTTGTGAAGTGCACAAACTGTTTAAGAAATTGCACTTTTATGATATATAAATTAAATTAATTATGAATCTTCAAACTCTCTTACCATAAATTTGGTTGGATTCAAATTATAGCACCAAAGACTTGAAAGAAAATTATATATATAAGGATTAATTGGAGAAATGAAACTAGAGGTAAAAATAATTTGAAAAATTATAGAAATTGCTTGATATAAAATGATCAACATGATTGGAAAAATAATAAAATTAACTTAATGATATTAACAAGTGAAAGAGAGCAAAAACAACAATTTAACTTGAATGCATTGTTGAATTTGCTTGACTGGGTATTACAAGATTGTAGTTGGTGTTGGCGTGATTACATGTCCATCTTGCTGTGAATTTCCTTCAATTTATAAGATCTCCAAAGCTAACTGCCTGCCCATATTCTTCACCCATATTTTCAATACGTAAGTGGTGTAGTGTCTTGACTACCTCTCATTTTCTAGCTTCACATGCCCACTTCATTAAACTTTCACGTTCATTAAATAATATTTACTTATTTTTTACTAAATAAAAATTATTTAACTAAAAATAAAATTAATGAGCTGAGCTAAAATTATTTATACTGAGCTTAATTAATTTTTTATTACAAACGCCAACACTTGATACAGTTTCAGTACAGTGTTATTCATACAGTTCTAATCTTCGGCATTTTGCATGAAATGGCCGTTGTCAAGACTTCACCCACGCCGTTAGATTTGATATCTCAATGTTTCACCGCCGCCACACGAGATAATGATCCCAAGATTCATGCAAATGAATAAAAAATATGAAATACGGTGTGCAATTTGATATCAATCAACACAACTCGACTCAGGCCCCCCACGAAGGGAAGAGTGAGAGTGTCCCGCCCCTATTTCCCTTGGCAACGAACCACCATGCCACGGTGCACACCCTCAAGTATGAGATGCAAGAGATGTGAGAAGCAGAACACGAGATGGGGTTTGAGAGAATGAAAATTGAAACGGATTTCTATTGGATTTTTATTTGAATCAAAGATGTGAGAAACAGAATTGAAGGGAAAAAGCAAGACGCCCTTGGCAAGAGAAATTTGAGTCCTTAATCTACATTGAGGT
The DNA here is from genome assembly GCA_949677035.1 of Omphalea diandra. Taxonomy (NCBI): domain Eukaryota; kingdom Viridiplantae; phylum Streptophyta; class Magnoliopsida; order Malpighiales; family Euphorbiaceae; genus Omphalea; species Omphalea diandra. The sequence continues at coordinate 138,578 of CATIWR010151396.1, forward strand.
CTTCGCTTTCCCTTTCATTTGAAGCAGAGACGTGAGAAGCAAAACTGAAGCATGCCTTGGGCAAGGGAAAGTCTTTGAGAGAATAAAAAATTTCAGTTCTTACTGTTATTTGATTAGGATTGATGTTTCTTTCTTGGAGTTTGTTATTTAATTTTTGAGTTAAGCGACCTAGGCAAAATGAATTTTTTTTTTAGAAAAAGTATTTTTGAAATTTAAAAAATTAAAATTCAATTTATTAACTTTTAAATTTTAATTGACAGAAATTATACTAAAAATTGATAGAAGGATAAAGTAATTTAACAAAATCAAAATTAAAAAATATTTTAATATAATTTTTAAAAATGAAGAATTAAATAATATAATATGAAAAATTTAGGGAGATCATATGAACTAAGAAATGAGCTCAAGCAGAAGAGTAGCCCAAAAAGGGAAATATATATGATTTGGTATTGGATCTTGTTTTGAGAAAAAGAAGAAAAAAAAAAAAAAGAGTAGCTTTATTCCAAAGAAATGGGTAGTACATATGAAAAGGTTCAACTTTTTCTTTATAATGTCGTGTGGTTAGTATTCTCAAACAAAAAAAAAAAGTTCACAATTAATTAATAGGAAAAAAAAATTTTTCTTTAGTAAAGGGAATTAACTTTTAATAGGATTGAGTGGAGACTTCTTCAATCTACTTAGTGTTTTAGGTTTTATTTGTTTTGCAAAAATATTTTTTTAATAATTTTTTTTGTATTTTTCGTTATTTGGTACCTTCAGAAAAAATAATCAACAAAAAATATTTTTCTGATCAAAAGAAAAATTAAATTATTTTAAAAAAATGACTTTCTATTTTTAAAATAAAAATTTATTTTTCAAACTTTAATATCATTCAAATGAAAAATATATTATATAAATATATGCATTTATCATTACTGTTATCTTTGACCATCAACGTCATCACCAATTATCATCGTCGATGGACTATAGTCACAATAATTGATAAGACCCATAAAATTTTTATTTTTAATCTATATTTTCTTATTGTTAATAACATAAATATATTATATTTATTATGTAAATTTTATTATAATTTTATAAATAAAAAATTAATATTTTTTATAATATATTTCAAATACTGAAAAAAGATGTTAATTTAATAATTAGATGAACTATCTAAAAAAAATGAAAGTCAAAATTCAAGTTTCACTTTAGTCTTTTCCTAATGTTTAAAAAAAAAGACTTCTTCATAGGGCTCAAAAAAGTTAGAGCAGTTTGTGGCCAAAGCATGGGGCAACTTTGTTGCCAGCATAAGTTGCTCAAATAAAGAGCAAATAGAGCCGTGAATCAGTTTCCTCTCCGTGGAACTTTCTAATACTAATATCATATCCGAGACAAAAAGGATAAAGCTCGAGCTTCTGCAACTTCAACATCCAAAGCTTTCTTCTGTGACCTGAGCAGCACATCTCGTGTTTGAGTCCCTAATTACTGCACCAAATGCCTTCGGAATTTAGTTTTTTTTTTTTTTTTTTTTTTGCTGCTAGGGATGATCAAACTGTAATTATGCTTTTTATGAGCTTTGAGAGCTTCAATACAATACAGAAATGATGACACTGTCGCTAGCGACTATAGCAAAACTAGTTAGTCCTGGGTGCGAACTATATTATTATTATTATTTATGAAACTAAATTTAAATTATTAACTTTTATGAATTTATTAAACTCTTTTTATTTTTTATATTAATTTTATATAAATAAAAATTATTTTTAAAATTTAAAAATTAAAAAATATTTATAGAATCTTTTTTAAAAATAGTGATGCCAGAAATTTCATCTGTTTTTTTTATATTTTTCATTATATATAAATTAAAATTAACTATTCAATTTTTAATATATGATATATTTAATTTTAAAAGTTAATTAAAGTGTCAATGTGTAATTTAATAATGAATGTGAATATAATATTTCATTAATTACTTTAATTTTAGTTGTCATTAATGTATAAATCTTGATTATCATTAATATATAATACAAAAGTATAAAATCATAAAATTTTAAAAAATATTAAAAATATAATAGTAATTAATGTAAGTAGATAATGTGCCAAAGGAAAAAATAACTTTTTCTATATTTTATCTAATATATAAAATCGATCACAAATTAACATCACCTGTTTAACTACCATAATGGTTGAATATAGAATATCATATTCTAGTTTAATCTAATGATTCATATATCTACTGAAGACTTAAATGTCACGAATTTAACTTTTCTCATCCCTCATAATTTTAATAAAAAAATTCGAATATAGAATATAAAATTGAAAAGGAGAACTTAAAATATTTTTTAATACAGTGATGAACATGAAATTGAAATCGCTGAAATGCAAGAGATAGGAAGCGTGGGTGGCATTATCGATAGAGTGATCATATTTTTGTTATAATGGGCTTGTCTAATCTCCCTTTCTTCTCTTTTTTCTATTTTTCTTTGTTTATCATAAAATAATTTTGGCAAGATTAATTCTGACAATGGGTTATAATTAAAAAAGAGAGAGAGAGGAAGATTTGCTTTAATTTTAAAAGTTTTTGACAATTTCAGCCAATTGAAGAAAATAGTGTTTAGAAAATCAAGAAGTATTTCAAGTTGATTAATATGAGAATATTTTGAATTGTTTCAATCAAATCAAGCTTACTTGTTCTTATATTTTTAATGAAATTTTCGTGGAGATATAAAATTAACAAAGGGCCACTGTGATGTTGATTTTTTATTTTAGTTTTAAATTTTCTTGTTGATTTTGGAGTAGGGTGCAGTACTTTAATTTGAGTTCAGAAATTCTCTAAACAACTAAACAAAAGATTGTTGCCCATAAAATTTAAAATTTTTTTAATAAGAAATTTTATTTTTATAATTATATTTCTTGTTTTTATTCACCTCAAGTGCTAAGAGCACTATTTGTATAACACTTGATAAATTTCTCTTTAAATAAGCTAAAAATTTTATCTTTGACTAAAATTTTTAAAATAGTTTGAGAGATCAATTTAGTCTTTAAACTTTTAAAAAAGCATAGCTTTTGCAAATGTTTAGGTTTAAAAATTTTACAAAAGAATTTCTAATATTGATGATCTTTTTCTTGTAAAAGAGAAACTCATAATGAAATAAAATATTTGGTGATTATTTTTATAATATTAATTTATATTGGCAAAAGTAGCTAGATTTCTAATGTTGGCCAAGACAACCTTTTCCATAGGATTAATGATGATGATTATGGTGGAACCCATCATGCTGCATTATCAAATTGCAAAAAATATCAGGACATATGTATATGTCCCTTGTCAACAAATCATAATTAGGCATATAATTTTTGTCAAGTGTGCCCAAATTTTCAATCACATCTTTCTCCCTTTTGACAATAGCTTGTTGCTTTTATGCTTAATAATGCAATTAAAAAAATACAACTACTTGATTAATTATTTTTGTTCAGTTAGTTGCTGTGGTCCCTGAAAGAAACCCAAAGGTCTATTGCAACTAATTAACTAAATACTGTGATACAATTAGTCATCAATTTAAATCTAATAATTGGACAAATTACCAATTGCCAAAAAAAAAAAAGCATTCAAATCAAATGGGTTGATTGAATTAATTAGAATTTTTTTTTAAAAAAAATTCTATTGGGTAGGCTTAACAATATCTCTTTTGAAATATAATTAGAATCGGGAATTTTATTAGTATTTAATATTTATTTTTTAATTACAAAATTTATTATAATTAGTTATTTTTACAATTTGAAGAAATTATAGGATTATACTTTCTAAATATTATTACTATTTTATTAAGCATCTAATTGTTTTAATTAATAATCATGTTTAATCTAATTAAATAATTGTGTTTAATAACATTTATTAAGGATTAGATAAGTCAATCCATTTAACTTATTTTATTGTCATGTCATAAACGGAATTCAAACTTATTCATACGAAATTCAAATTTATTTAATTTTATATCGTACTATGTTATTTAATCGTATTATATTAAAAATTATCAATCTTATCTTTATCTTTATAATTCTGACCGAATAGATGCTAGCAAAACTAGCCTTTATATGCCTATAATTTTCACTTTTTGCATCGCATTGTTTAATCCAATCATGTGAAAAATTGTCCACCTTATCTTTATCATTCTAATTGAATAGAGGCTAGAAGAATTGCCCTTTATATGTTTGTAATTTTTATTTTCTATATTGTATCATTTAATCAAATCATATTAAAAATTATCAACCTTATTTTTATCATTCTGACTGAATAGAGGCTAGAAAAACTGACATCTCTATATCTGTAATTTTCATTTTTTGTATCGTGTCGTTTAATCAAGTCATGTTAGAAATTGTCGGCCTTTATCTTTATCATTCCGACTGAAGAGAGGCTAGAAAAACTGGCCTCTGTATGCCTGTAATTTTCACTTTCTCGTGACAACAAAACAAAGAGCATCCAAACATTATTCGACAACATGTATGATCTATCAGAGTAGGAATGGGGTAGGCTCATGTAAGAACAACAACTATACAGTCCCAAAAAACAACTATCTTATGCTTTTTATTAATGGAGATTAAGACACTAACTTCTACTTATGTTAATGTGGTTGCCTTTATATTGTTTAGCATTGCCTTATTTTTTATTTTTGTAAATAAAAAATTAATATATAAATAATATAATTATCTCACTGTTATTTATTTGTTTTTTTTTTTGACATTCAAGAGCTAAAACTATTCTAAATGCTCATTTTCTCCATATATAAATTGAACCATTAATTAGAGTAAGTGCGAAAAGAATCTATTCGTAAGAGTTTAACTCTGTTGAATTTCTCTTCCTTTATTATACTTTGTATTTATATTTACACATATTACTTTATTATATATCTTTTATATTTACAAGACTAATCAAGTTAAAGTCTTTATCATCGTCATCGTCATCATCATCTTGGATTTTACAACTAATCCCAAAGATTTATAAAAATAATTCTACCATGTATGTTTTTTCATTTTATCGAAAATCGATTTTACGACGGATACGCTTATTAAAAGAATTTTTGCAATATATCATTTCTAGATTCACCAGAATTTATAAGTACACAAAGACGCCCTATCGAATGGAGATTTTTCTTTCCATTGTTAAAGGAATACTCAATTGAAGGGCTCTCATAAAGGCAAAATAATTCAACATAATACTATGATCTATCACAATGATGTGCCGACAGCAGTTCACATCCGCAAAGACATCTAGACAGCTCCATAAATATGTTAAAACAAAATTCATCTTTAATGTATATTTTCTTATATTAAATAATAAATAATATCAATATAAAATATATATGATCTACATTTTATTATAATCTTATCAATCAAATAAAATTAATATTTTTTGTATTGTGTTCAAAATACTAGAAAATATGCTCCTCAAAAATATTTCTTCAAAAAATATTTTCTTCAAAAAAATATTTTTCTAACATAAATTATTTTTCGTTAAACAAACAGAGTCTAACTTCGTCATATGTTAATTCACTTTAATTTTTGGTTGTCCTCGTATTGTTTAGTATTGCCTTATTTTTAATTTGGTATCTTGTGCTTAGCAATATATACAGGAGAGAAGACATAAGACAACATTGGGCATTAAAAGATTTCAATTTTCATGCATGCATTTGTTATCCAATTGGCCTGTGTCTGTTATAACCTAGAACAACATGCCCCATAGGGTTGAGTATAGTTTTTGAAATTTTTAAATTGGATTGAAATTAAATTGGGATTAACTTTAAATTGAAAAATTTGCAAAGAAATTGAAATCAAATTACAATTTACTTTAAATGATTTGAATTAATGTTTTAACGATAATTATTTCAAAATTGATACGGGATTGAACTATTTTAAATCAAACTAAATCAAATCGGATTATAAAATTGAGATTGACATTATATATATATATCAACTTTCATATATTCATAATTTGTATTTTAATAAATAGTATTATAAGATAATATATTCGACAGATTTCACCAGTAATACCTTATATGCATAAAATAAATATATAAATAAGAAAAAATAATTTTTTAAAATTGAAATAAAAATTTGAGATGAGCGGAAGTGGGTTACCTCCATCTAAGGAGGTATGGTCTCCTTTTTTTTTTTTTTTGGCCACAGAAGTTTGATATTTATATCTAATAGATCATACTTTTTTTAACAGCATAGCTGGTCTAAATTTCCATAATGGACTGCACTGAATCAAGCTAGATCAATTGAAACTGAAAACTTAAATTGAATTATATCGAGTTTTTTAGTCTTGTTCGATCGTATCCTTTTTCTATTTTATTTTAGTTTTAGTTCTTCAGTTTTTGAATGATCTAAAATTCAGTTCAATTCGATCATTTTCAAATAACTGAAACTGCTCAACTTAATGCCCCCTTGCCTTTTCCTTTGAATCAAATTAACAAATATATGTTCCCGCAAAAAATTTTTAAAAAATATAATATATTGAAACTAATATTACCAATAGAAAGTAAAAAAAAAATGATTAACAATAATTTTTTAATATGATTTTTAAGAGTCAAATTTTATTTTTAAAAATTTAAAATTTTTATAGATAATTATTAAATAAATATACTAAATTATTTTCGTAAATAATTTAAAATATCTCAAATTTTAAAATATTATAAATTTAATGAACAATTGTATAACTTTTTGGGATAGCAATCCCAAACATGCTCTAAGTCCAGAATTTAACATTTATTTGAAAAGTCATTTGTTCTAATATTTACTTTAGTGGGGAAAAATATTTTGTTTAATGGACTGCTTTGTATTGGGCAGAATCATTCATAGCCCACAACAAATTTCCCTTTGCTTATATTTCTTCTATTTTAGTTCTGGCATTATAAAATAAATTTTGTGCATTATATAATTATCAGGTGAATAAAAATAGCTTAGGTTATGGCATTCACCTTTTTCCTTTGATAATATAATGTGGAAACAGAACACGTTAATTTAAAAAGATTAATACATGATATATGTGTTAGACGTTGTTTTTAAAATAATATCGGAGATCGAACCGGTCAATTAGTCAGTTTGATTAATTTAAATAGTTCAGTTTAATATTAATTTTTTTTAAAAAGATATCAATAATACTTTAAAATATTTTTAAAAATAGAAAATATATAATATGATTAAAGTAATTAAAATTATTTTAAAAATTTAAATTTTGAATAAAATAGTGTAATTTTTTAACATTTTAAAATTTTTTTTAAAAAAACATAATTTTAAATTGAACTGGTATAAATTGATCAATTTTTTGAATAACTGGTTTCAAATAATGAACTGAATTGAACTAGTGATTGATTTTTGATTTTACCGATTTAATCTATTAGTCCGATTCAATTACAAAAACACTGATATTAGGTGTTATATTAAAAAAAAAGTATCTAGTATAAAATGCTATATGAGTAAAATTGAAGTGAACATTTTTATAAATTTCAGATTATTGTTCTCAATAAGAATTAGAATAATTCAAAGAATTAAAAAAATAAATAATTGTCATATTTATTTTCTTACAAAACACCATAACAATAATAATAATAATCTATAATGCACATACATATAAATAACAAGGCAATATAAAAGCATAATACAATAATTTGAGAAAAAGTAAATTAATCATTAATTCATATATTTATTATTATATTAAATATATATTTGATACGATATAATACATATGTATATTCTAAATTAAAATGATGGTGCTTTATAATAATAATAGTAAAGAAAGTATCTTTAATAATGATGCTTTCACAATTAGATTTTAGGGTTGAAAAGGTATAAAGTAAGCCTTTTGGTAATAGTAGGTGAAGGTGGAGGA